>BOPN01002038.1:5000-12500 GCA_017312705.2 Penaeus japonicus | reverse complement strand
GATAGATAGATAGAAAGAGAGAGAGAGAGAGAGGGAGGAGAAGAGAGAAAAGGAGAGAGTGAGAGAAATAGAGATACAGATAGAGATAGATAGATAGATTGATAGAGAGAGAGAGAGAGAGAGAGAGAGAGAGAAAGAGAGAAAAGGAGAGAATGTGAGTGAGAGAGAGAGAGAGAGATAAACACACACACACACACACACACACACACTCACACACACACACACATACACAGGTGTGTGTGTGTGTGTGCGGGGGGGGGGGAGGTGTTCGCGTATTTATGTTTGTGTATGAAGTAATATTGTGATGACTTTCAAAGTAAGAAATAATCCTATTACCGCAATTATGACGTTCTCTTGCACCACAGTTTATTCTACACAACACTGACGGTGACAGTCAAGGTTGCGAAGAATAAACGTATTTTGAGGTAAACTGGGAAATTCTGCTAATATGTTTGCATCACAGTTTCTCTGTCTCTCTCTATAACTTTCTAACTCACTCTCTGTCTCTCTCTCTTTCTATCTCTCTCTCACTTTCTCTCTCTTTCCTCTCTCTCTCTCTCTCTCTCTCTCTCTCTCTCTCTCTCTCTCTCTCTCTCTCTCTCTGTCTCCCCCACTCTAACGGACATCTATATTTCAACCAATGCCAAATTTTCCGCACGATGGCTCACCGCAAACTCGCCGATATTGTTCAAAAGAGGAAGTGAAGGAACTTAGCTACAAAAAATACAGCTATTAACAGAGGCAAGAAGGGCAATGGAATAATAACACGTGAACAAAATAATGAATTACATATTGCTATTGTTTGTTACTTGAAACAAACAATTCACAATGGGGGTTTAATGGCGTATGAGACATTGCGCCGACATTCTGTTGTTTTGATGTCGATTTTTTGTGTCTGATTTTGGAAATTATGTTGGATTAAAGTGGAGAGAAGACGGAAGTGAAAGGGGAGAAAGGAGAGATAGAGAGTGAGAGAGAGAGAGAAAGAGAGAGAGAGAGCAATAGAAAGAATAACGAGAGAGAGAAAGAGAGAGCGATAGAAAGAGAGAGAGAGAGAGAGAGACCGACAGGACGATAGAAAGAATCACGAGAGAGAGAGAGAAGGAGAAAGAGCGATAGAGCGAATAACGAAATAGAGACTAACGATAGAGAGAAAACAAAACAAAACGAGAGACTGGGATTGAGAAATCCAGTAAGAAGGAAAAAGTTTAGCCAGTGTCGCACGTGCGCGTCCCGACCCATTAATCACGTTACAGGTTTTCTTTCGTCGTGATAAAAGTACGTAGACGTTCGCTCGACGCATTATTGCTGTTATTATCATCATTATCATTTGTGTTGTTATCATCATTGTTGTTATTGGTCATTGTTACGAATATTATCATATCTATTATCCTTTCTACTGTTATCATTATTATCATTATCATTGTTATTATTATTATTATTATCATTATCATCCTTAGTATCATTATTATCATTATCTTCATGTCCACACTCCCTCCCTAGCCCTCACCATCCCTCACCTTCCCTCACACACAGACACAAACAAATACACACGCACACACAAACATACAAACACACACACACACACTCACGCACACACAAACACACACAAACAAACACTCAAACAAACACACAAACAAACACACACACACAAGAAAAAAAAGAAAAACAAAACAGCAGAAATCCACGCTATCTCTTGAGTGCTTGCTTGTATCTCACATTAAGCGGAACGTAGAATATTAGAGGGCGCATTGCCTGATAATAGTAGCATAAGTCAGACACTGTCTTAAAGAAAGTTATTATCTTCATTTTCCTAACTCTTAAATCACATTAACAATAGTACGAGTGAGAGAGAGAGGGGGGGGGGGGCTGGGCATAAAAATAGGGTAGGGTGAGAGGGATAGAAGTAGTAAATGAATAGATAAAAACGGACGTTCGAATAAATCAGAAGAGAGAGAGAGAGAGAGAGAGAAATAGAGAGAGAGAAGGAAAGATAGAGAGAGAGAAAGAGAGAGAGAGAGAGAGAGAGAGAGAGAGAGAGAGAGAGAGAGAGAGAGAGAGAGAGAGAGAGAGAGAGAGAGACAGAGTCAGGGAGACAGACATAGCCATGTAATTACATGTATATATATATAAATATATATATATATATATATATATATATATATATATATATATATATATATATAGAGAGAGAGAGAGAGAGAGAGAGAGAGAGAGAGAGAGAGAGAGAGAGAGAGAGAGAGAGAGAGAGAGAGAGAGAGAGTGTGTGTGAGAGAGAGAGAGAGAGAGAGAGAGAGAGAGAGAGAGAGAGAGAGAGAGAGAGAGAGAGAGAGAGAGAGAGAGAGAGAGAGAAAGAGAGGGAGAGAGAGAGAGAAAGAGATAGTGAGGGAGAGATAGAAAGATATAAATAGGTAAAAATGATAGATGGGTATATAGTTAAAGTGAGAGAGAGAGACAGAGAGAAAGAGAGAAAGAGAGAAAATAGAAATGCCTTCTACTTGGTTGGTGATGTAAGTCATCCTTCATTCCTCTTCACTTTTTTCTTCCTTTCCTCAAGAATTAACGTTCTTGAGATTCGTCGAGTGAAGGGCGAAGGATGAAGAATAATGGTTGGGTAATGATGATAATTATAGCAATAATGATAACAATTGATATGAAAATATGAAGAGTAGATGTAGAAATGAATATTGTTGTGACAGTGAACTTTTCGCACTCACATACGCACACATACACACACACATGTTCACACAACAGGTATAATATATATATATATATATATATATATATATATATATATATATATATATATATATATATATATATATATATATATATACAGAGAGAGAGAGAGAGAGAGAGAGAGAGAGAGAGAGAGAGAGAGAGAGAGAGAGAGAGAGAGAGAGAGAGAGAGAGAGAGAGAGAGAGAGAGAGAGAGATGTAGTCATAGTCCTTCGTGTCTCGATCTGCCTCTTCGTCGTTGACCTGAAAAAGGAAGAAAGAATTACGTTACTTGGCATTTTCAATTCTTTTTTCTTCTTCTTCTTCTTCTATCTATTTTTTTCATTCTTTATTTTTTTCTGTGTCCTTCTTCTTCTGTTTGGCATCAGTATTATTATCATTATCATAATTTTTGTTATCATTATTGTTACTATTGCTTTTATCATCATCTTTACTGTTATCAGTATCACCATATTATCATTATTATTATCATTATTATCATCATTATCATTATTGTTATTATCATCATCATTATTATTATTATTACTATTATCATTATTATTATTATTATTATTACTATTATTATTATCATTATCATCATCATCATCATTATCACTGCTATCATCATCATTGCCATTATTATCATTATTATCATTACTATCATTATCATTATCATCATTACTACTATCATCATCCTTATCATCATTACCATTATCATCCCCAATTATTATAACTTTGAAAGAGCGCAAGAAAAGAAGTAAAGGGTGATAGAAACGGGGAGAGGAGAGGGGGGGAGTTGATTTATCGTTATTAAAAGAAAAACTAAAAAAAAATCAATAAATAAAAAAAACAAAACGCAAAATCACTTTAACCAAGTTGACGGTGTGTGTGTGTGGGGGGAGGGGGGGTAACAGGGGGAGGAGGGGACTCGAAGGGGTGTGGAGGGAGGGGGAGAGAACTAGGGAAAGAGAGGTTAGATGGATGGATGGTAGATAGAAAGGAAGGTTGATGATAGAGGGTAGACATAGAAAGGTGGAGAGTTGAGTCTTCACTGAAGGAATGGAGAGAGAAACTTTAAGATAAAAGAGAATAGATATAAAGAGAGAAAGAAGAATTAAAAGTTTGGTTATGATAATGATGATAAATATTGCTATGGTATTGCTATGATAGCACAAGTAATGATAATGATGATAAGAAGAATGATGATAACAATGATAATGATAATAATGATTATAATGATGATAACGATGATGATAATAACATGTTAATTATGATAAACATGATCACGACGGTGATAATAATAGTCATAATAATGATAATGATAACAATAGTATGGATAATATGATTTATAACACATTAAAAATTTTGCATTTTCAAAAATGGATGAGCGAATAATCAAATACATATACATTATTGGTTAGCAGACACGCTTAACATTGGATAGGTGGGTGTGTTTATATGTATGTAATATTGTGAAGTTAACTACGCTAGATTCTAAAGCATTTCCAGTATATTATTTCTTTCTTGTTATTAAAGTTATCAAAATATTATCTTTATAGAATTACTTATTCAGCGACTTTATTTTGGCAACACTGCTTTTACCATTGCAGTAATACCAGAATAAAATGACTCAAGTTGATTGACTCAACTATTCATTTGCTATATTTGGGCAACGCTTTTTTATTGTTGCCATAATGCCAGAATATCATGACTCATGTTCATTGCAAGTTCGTTGACTGACTTATTGAATTTGCAATATTTTGGCAACACTTTTCTGTTATTGCAGTGCTACCAGAATGCCATGATTCATATTCCTCGTAAGTCAGAACTGAAAGATGATCCTGTAGAAGATTACAAAACATTTTGTAAATAATCATGCTTGCAAAATAACTCAGTGTATGATTGCAGTTTTTTATGGACCTTAAGACATTCATAAAAATGTTGAGAATGACATCTGTTTACGAAAAGGAAATGGTATGTAAATGAGCAGGAAGTGGTAATACTTTTTTTTTTTTCTTCTCCAATTCATGTCATTTTATATGTGTATTTTGGTCATGACTTTATTTGGGGGAGGGACCAAGTGTCTGTGTTTCTGTATGTTTGTTTCGCATTTGTGTGTGTGTGTGTGTTTGTTTTGTGTGTTTGTGTGCGTTTTTGTGTGTTTGTTTCGCATGTGTGTGTGTTTGTGTTTGTTTGCTTTGTGTGTTTGTGTGTGTTTTTGTGTGTTTGTTTCGCATGTGTGTGTGTGTGTTTGTTGTGTGTGTGTGTGTGTGTGTGTGTGTCTGTGCATGTGTGTGTGTGTGTGTGCGCATGTGTAGCCAGCTGCATGTGTGTGTGTTTATATGTGTGTTTTTGTGTGTGTCTTTGTCTGTGTGTATAAGTGACTGTGCATAAGTCTGTAAATATGCATATACGTGTTTCCATCTATTTAATTACATACCTACTAAGAAATAGAACCCAAAAACGCAAACGATTATCAAAATCTGATGAAATCTCCTACCATTCACCCCCTCCCCCCCATCTCCCCCCCACCCCCACCCCCCCTTTACCTCCCCACCCTACAATCTTCCTTCTCATTTTCAAAACCACCAATTTGACGACATAACAGTCTCAAACAGTCTTTTTTTCTTATCTTTTCTTTTTCCTAACGCTCTTTTCATCTATTTTCCTTAAAAAATAGTAATAATCTCAGTTCAGAAGTGGGTCGTTTAGTCTCCGGAATCGACCTCCCACAACGAGAACGAGAGCGATGATAGAACGTATCCACATTTTGCGACCCTTCGTCCCCTCGGTGTTTAAGCGACCGGCGGGAGGGAGACTCGAAGTAAGAATTTTTTTTTTCTTCCCCAAGCAAGAATTTTAAGACAAATGTAAGAAAAAAATATTGATGTTTTACTTTTCAAGGATGGTGGGGTGGGGGGGGGGGAAGAATTGTTGATTGAAGTTGCAAAGGTATTTATATCAAGCGATGTGTTTATTAATGTTTTTATTTTTGTGAGTCCTTATCTATCATCGTTTATCGACCTGTTTTTCTGTCTGTCTTTCAGTCTATCCATATTTTTCATTCATCTGTCTGTCTATCTATCTATTCACCCGAACTTTATAGTTTCCTATCCATCTATACATTTTCATACATATATCACGTTCTCTCTCTCTTTCTCTCTCTCTCTCTCTCTTGCTCTCTCTCTCTCTCTCTCTCTCTCTCTCTCTCTCTTTCTTGCTCTCTCTCTCTCTTTACTCTGGTCTCTCTCTCTTACTCCGGTCTCTCTCTCTCTATCTTTACCACCTCTCTCTCTCTCTCTACCACCTCTCTCTCTCTCTCTCTCTACCACCTCTCTCTCTCTCTCTCTCTCTTTCTTGCTCTCTCTCTCTCTTACTCCGGTCTCTCTCTCTCTATCTTTACCACTTCTCTCTCTCTCTCTCTACCACCTCTCTCTCTCTCTCTCTCTCTCTCTCTCTTGCTCTCTCTCTCTCTCTATCTATCTTACTCCGGTCTCTCTCTCTCTCTCTACCACCTCTCTCTCTCTCTCTTTCTTGCTCTCTCTCTCTCTATCTATCTATCTTACTCCGGTCTCTCTCTCTCTCTCTCTCTCTCTTCTCTCTTGCTCTCTCTATCTATCTATCTTACTCCGGTCTCTCTCTCTCTCTCTACCACCTCTCTCTCTCTCTCTTACTCCGGTCTCTCTCTCTCTCTCTACCACCTCTCTCTCTCTCTTACTCCGGTCTCTCTCTCTCTCTTACTCCGGTCTCTCTCTCTCTCTTACTCCGGTCTCTCTCTCTCTATCTTTACCACCTCTCTCTCTACCCTCTCTCTCTCTCTCTCTCTCTCTCTCTCTCTTTCTTGCTCTCTTTCTCTCTTACTCCGGTCTCTCTCTCTCTATCTTTACCACTTCTCTCTCTCTCTACCACCTCTCTCTCTCTCTCTCTCTTGCTCTCTCTCTCTATCCATCTATCTTACTCCGGTCTCTCTCTCTCTCTCTCTACCACCTCTCTCTCTCTCTCTTCTCTCTTACTCCGGTCTCTCTCTCTCTCTCGTACTCCGGTCTCTCTCTCTCTCTCGTACTCCGGTCTCTCTCTCTTTATCTTTACCACCTCTCTCTCTCTCTCTCTCTTACTCCGGTCTCTCTCTCTCTCTCTTACTCCGGTCTCTCTCTCTCTTTCGTACTCCGGTCTCTCTCTCTCTATCTTTACCACCTCTCTCTCTCTCTATCTCTACCACCTCTCTCACTCACTCTCTCTCTCTCTCTCTCTCTCTCTCTCTCTCTCTCTCTCTCTCTCTCTCTCTCTCTCTCTCTCTCTCTCTCTCTCTCTCTCTCTTTTCCTCTCTCTCTCTCTCTCTCTCTCTCTCTCTCTCTCTCTCTCTCTCTCTCTCTCTCTCTCTCTCTCTCTCTCTCTCTCTCTCTCTCTCTCTCTCTCTCTCTCTCTCTCTCTCTCCCCCCTCTCTCTCTCTCTCTCTCTCTCTCTCTCTCTCTCTCTCTCTCTCTCTCTCTCTCTCTCTCTCTCTCTCTCTCTCTCTCTCTCTATCTTATTCTCTCTCTCTCTCTCTCTCTCTCTCTCTCTCGCTCTCTCGCTCTCTCTCTCTCTCTCTCTCTCTCTCTCTCTCTCTCTCTCTCTCTCTCTCTCTCTCTCTCTTTCTCTCTCTCTCTCTCTTGCTCTCTCTATCTATCTTATTCCGGTCTCTCTCTCTCTCTACCACCTCTCTTTCTCTCTCTCTCTCTCTCTCTCTCTCTCTCTCTCTCTCTCTCTCTCTCTCTCTCTCTCTCTCTCTCTCTCTCTTGCTCT
>BOPN01002037.1:235159-238921 GCA_017312705.2 Penaeus japonicus | reverse complement strand
AAAAAAAAATCTTGTATATCTAGTGAAAGAATGATGTATCAGTATTGATATTCAATTTTTATATACTGTGACGTAAAAGAATAGACAGTGATACCAAAAGTGTGTCAAGTTCCTTACAATTTTTTTTTCTCATTATTTATCAATTATCAGTTATGTGAATATTCATAATCTCCTATGCGCATCGGTTTAGAATGTATATATCGTTAAAATATATATATATATATATATATATATATATATATATATATATATATATATATATATATATATATATATCGTCAGTTTTTTTCTGATAATTGTTTGTCATAATCTGATTTAACGCAAAATATAATCCTTGTCATTTGGCCTAGAAGCAGACGAAACATTTGATTAAGGAAGATGATTCAGCAGATATCAAGATCTTTATAATCAACAATATTTTCTTTATGTGATATTGATTAACGCATGGACCACCAACGATCTTTTTGACAAATAGTGATGGAACAATTACGGTTGACCTGAGCTGACCTGAAAATCACTGCATCCAATTCACACCTTGTCGTGACCGTGAGTCACCTATGATTATATCACACAATTTGTAACCTATTATATTTTTTAACACTACACTTAATGAAATAACGTCAAGATCCAAATGAATATAAAATCCCGGTGTTCTTTTTGATACCATGAATTATCATCACAATCCTCTTCAGCAACAGTTATCTCCTTCACATCTTCGACAAAATTCCAGATGACACTTAATCCAAATCCACTTATGACAGGAACGACATTATATAAGTATCCTTTACAGAACAAGAAACACGACTTAATGTCAATATTGCACCGTTCCTTTTTAATCGCTTGACCTCATCAACATCAAAGGTTTTCATCCGTCGGAACACTCTTCAATATCCCGGCTCCTTTACATGATGAAGAAGTCAGATTCATATCATGAAAATAATATATCATGCATAAAATAACATATCATATATATATATATATATATATATATATATATATATATATATATATATATATATATATATATATATATATATATACGTGTGTGTGTGTGTGTGTGTGTGTGTGTGTGTATGTGTGTGTGTGTGTGTGTGTGTGTGTTTGTGTGTGTGTGTATGATATGTTAAAAATCAAGATAGTGAGGCACACGGAGATCCATATAAAAGGAAGGAAGAGGAATAAAAGATGAATATACATTACGTAATCATATTGATATATAACTTATCGCCAATCAGATCTGATCGTGAAATTTATCCTTGCACAGTAAGCTTAATTAAACAAGCCTCCCATATAACTGAAATCGAAAGTAATATATATTCACTATATCTACACGAATGTCATCATAACGATTGTGTTAAGTGTATTATACAGATCTGAATGACATAGATAAAGGACGAATGATAACACTAAGGTGATAGACAATAACGAGTGTGAAAAGTAAAGTTTTTATAGATTAGGTGTTAGATATTGCTTTTTTGATCATAGTCGCTAAATTGAACATGTCTCACATAATCGTGGATCCTTATTCATAAACGATTACTCGTCAGTCTTATAAAACAACAGTCGTGGTTATTATAATTTCAAACTTTTTTGACAAGGTCTTTGATTATATACATGTTTTCACTGGTTTGATTTCATGTGCTTCTAAAACTAATAGATTAAACACTATGCATCATTAGGTCCTTCCATTATATTTTCGAGTCTTAACCTATTGCTTAAGATAAATGAGTGAAATATAACTTTTTTCCTATAGATTTTCCCTATGCTTGGTCTGCTATTTGGTACTAATATCAAGAATAGTCATGTCATTCATTTCATCTTGTTAACTTGGAGATTTATTTTATCTGCGATTCAATATAGAAATGTGAATATATATAAGGTTATAAAAAATACCCAAAATAGCGATACCTATTTTGTGCACACATACACACACATACACACACACACACACACACACACACACAAACACACACACACACACACACACACACACACACACACACACACACACACACACACAATATATATATACGTAATGATAATGGTGATCCATTCCTAGTTCATATAAACCCAGAATTTACAAGATCCATGATGACCTGATATGACCTGTCACCAATTCACACCTTGTCGTGAAATCGAATTAGAGGTCATAAACATCTTAATCCAAACATTTAGTGTTCTTATGGCAAGAAAATGGCAATATCATACATAACCATAAGTATTCTTACGTGTTATGACAGGGCTAAAAAACAGATAGATATATCAGGTAAATCATAAATTAATAATGAAAATTAGGCAGAGTCCTGGCAGAGGTTCTACCGGGAGCAAAGTGAGATGGATTCGTCATAATTTCTTTCTATTGTTCATATTTTAGATTACGTATTATGATCTTTATCAATTTAAGTATATATATATATATATATATATATATATATATATATATATATATTAATAAAAGAACGCTATTGATAATTCTTACGAGGTACAAGTGTAAACCTACGTCAATACGCTAATATATTACATTACTTACATCGTTATGTGTGTCTGCTAAATGTACAAGAACTCCATCTCTTTTTTTTTCTTGTCCTTATTTTTCGCTTCCTCACTATATATACATGTAAATGTATATACATAACTCTAAATATTCATCGGCCTATCATTAAAGAAATAAGATCATACCACACATAAACGGATTTCCATTTATACCGAGTGTCGGAAGGGATGCAACAGGGTGATCGTTTGCAATCATCTCTCAAGATTCACTCAATAAGCACCCTGATCACGCCCTCTTTCCTTCTATCCTTCCAATCCTCACACCTTAATTGCTAACCCTTGATCATCAGTCACTGATTATTCCTGAGTTAACTACTTGAGGAGAAGACTTAGTTGGTATGATTAATGAGATGGTTAAATACATCATGAATTGACAAATTGTTGGACTACAACTGACCTAGGTTAACCCAAGGCCTGTTTTTGTGATTATGTATTTTTTTTAGTAAAACAGGGAACACATAATTAACCAGAAGAAATATAATCGAAAAACGAAAATCATCGTATCTAATTGTAATGCGACAGACATGCAACAAATTTAAAGCAAATGAAAATTCTGGCAAGAAAATGGGGGGAATGAAGGGACTTTAAGAGTAAACTGAAGGAAGAGGAAACAAGTTTTAGGATAAGAAAAGGAGAAGGAGTTTTAACCCACGATGAAATATAAAGCATGGACGATAGCTTTAGTGTTTTGAGGAAACCGAAATAGCGCGATGCGTCCAAGTGACATCAGCAGTCACTCACTTATCTTACGTGTGGGCGGAGTCTCGTGAGCGAAAAGGAGGTTTTAGGGCGGGGCAGGGTGGGCGAGAGGCAGGGGAAAGGGCGGGATTAGGCGGGCGAGAGGCAGGCTAAGGGGCGTGGTCAGGGTGCTCGTTGAGTTAGTCTTCCGAGATAATCGCAGATGATCACTCTGTCGCATCACTTCCGACACTCGGATTAAACGGAAAGCCCTTTACGCGTGGAACAAAATGATATGCTTAATGAGCGGTCAATCAGTCTACATTACACAGCTGACTGCACTCGTTACCATCCCCGCCAGTAACCCAACAAAAATGAACGTTCACTTTATCACGCTCTCCGAACACCAATACTTCAACATTAAATCGCCTTAAATCGCCTCAGGGTCCCCGAGGGATTAATTTACACCTTGATTAGCGAAATGGTGGTGACGCGAGTGATGATAGTGATGTCATGCCACGCCCGTGTATT
>BOPN01002037.1:212659-215159 GCA_017312705.2 Penaeus japonicus | reverse complement strand
GCGGGGATGGTAACGAGTGCAGTCAGCTGTGTAATGTAGACTGATTGACCGCTCATTAAGTATATCATTTTGTTCCACGCGTAAAGGGCTTTCCGTTTAATCCGAGTGACGGAAGTGAAGCGACAGAGTGATCATCTGCGATTATCTCGGAAGACTAACTCAACGAGCACCCTGACCACGCCCCCTCTTATCTCAGATACCCTCACCTCGCCATCACTTGCTTCGAACGGTCAGTCACTGACGCGCCTTCGAGTTGAGTACCGGAGGAAAAATCTTAGAGTATTTTTCTAAATATCATGTCACTAGGAGATAAGGTTAAGGAGATATTTATATGCATCGTATATTGGCTAACTGTCAGTTGACCTGGGTTGACCCATAGCCGTTGGCTTTCGCTGCTTTCGTATTTTGAATGAATATATACCTTGTCTAAGATCTAAGTCATATATTTGTTTTTGTTTTTTTTATGAATTCGTCAATAGAAATACCTAGAGAATCATCTAGCATATATCACGTGTTCATATCACAGACGTTTCAAAATGCAAAGCAGTAGTTATAAACAAGGGGGACAAGGGAAGGATAGGGACGGAGAAGAAAAAAAACAGGTCCTTAGCACGACAAGAAGGATAGAATATGAAAAAGCTACAGTGTTTCTTCCATTGATAGGAATGATGTGGTGAGGTCAAGTCCCATATAAAATACTTCACCTAATTTTACGTGAAATAGGGGGTACTTGGACGAGAGGGAAGGTCTGGTGCAGGGTAAGCTAGGTTAGAGGCAGGGGAAGGGATCGAGGTTAGGGTGGCGAGAGGCAGGGTGAGGGGCGGGGTTAGGATGGCGAGAGGCAGGGTGAGGGGCGAGGTTAGAATGGCGAAAGGCAGGGTGGGGGGCGGGGTTAGGATGGCGAGAGGCAGGGTGAGGGGCGAGGTTAGGATGGCGAATGGCAGGGTGGGGGGCGGGGTTAGTAGGGCGAGAGGCAGGGTGAGGGGCGGGATTAGGAAAGCGAGGGGCGTGGTCCGGGTACTCGTTCACTTAGTCTTCCGAGATAATCGCAGATGATCACTCTGTCGCATCACTTCCGACACTCGGATTAAACGGAAAGCCCTTTACGCGTGGAACAACATTATTTGCCTAATGAGAGGATATCAGGGTAAACTTCTTCAGTATATGAACTAAATTAAGAGAGGGAGAAAGCGAAGTAAAGAACGGGAAAACGTATGCCTATTATTGTCATTAAAAGCTATAAGATAATCATAAGTTTCAGTTGATGACAATCAATATGCAACACTAATAATGGCCAGGAAGTATTGATCTAAGTAATGTTTCTAACGGACACTTGTAATTACATCTATCATTCGTTTCTGTCCATTCTTTATCCTTTAGTTTTTATTTTCGTTTTTTCCACGAAAGGAATGCCCGAAATTACGATAAAGTTTGGGTGTTACATGATGATAAGTAATTAGTGGTTATTAGAAATACAAGCAGATAAGCATCCTTATCATTATTGTTATTATCATCATTATCATCGTTACCACCATTATCATCACACATCAACACCATTTTTTGTTTGTTTGTTAGTAGTTCAGACATAAATAATATGTGTATGCGTGTTTTCTTCATTTGTGATTATCAAAGCTTCATCTAAGGCCTTAAATTACAGAATATGATTAATTCGTTTCGAAAGATATATGATAAGGACTGATCTTTTCACCCATTTTTTTTTTTCCTGCGCGAGTTCAACAGGATATTTTAAGCTCGTTTTAAGCTTCCTCTCTTCCTCACACAATGAACATAAAATGGTAGCTCCAATGCAGTTAAGTTTTCATATGAATAATGATAATTATTGCGTTTATGCATGTATTTTCTTCATGTGGCAATCATTGAAGCTAATACCTGCACTTTGCCAATAGCGTAGCATCTTATTTATATCTTTGCTTCATATTATAGATTCGTTTTCAATTTTATAAAGTAGAAATGGTTTTGAAAAATGTAATCAGTATTTATTTCAGCATAAACTACACAATTACTTTGTTTTATTTTATATTTTATCTTTCAATCTCCTTTAACAACTCTAAATGTTGCAGTACAAAAAATGATAAGCAGTAAAAAATTCTCAAGAATTCTCAACATAATCAGAATACTTAACAATTCCGTCTTACTTAAAATGTGCAAAACTATACAAACAACTACCGACTCGGAACCATCCAGACGTACCAACTTAACGTAACCAAGAGACCGGTTGCTCGTGTGAAAAGTACCTGTGAACTATTCCCAAAAAAGATTTTTACTCAGGTCTCAAATATTAAATAAAATACGAATAAAAATAGAAAAAGACAAAAAAATGAGTTGAGCGGTTTGTCTTTTTTTGTCATTTTAATTAAGTAGTCATTGCTTCTTCTGCTATGATTTTGTTTGTTTTGCTATTAATATGTTTTTGAATCCCTTATCATCATTGTAATTATTATGTTTAAGATAAACGATTACCGTTTTTTGCATAGTGTCA
>BOPN01002037.1:202659-205159 GCA_017312705.2 Penaeus japonicus | reverse complement strand
TTCGAATTCTACATCCAACGAATATTGCAGTTTTTATGGTATTTTATGTGAATGTTAACTATACACTATTCATTAGATATAGTGGGAGAGAAAGTGGGAAGAGAATTTGTTCAGGAAAATTATAGTGTTAGTAAAAAATAGTTTCTTTTTCAGATTTCATTGTTCTTCCGTGGTCAGAGGGAAAGAAAACGAAAAAAAGCTTCATTAACTTTAGTGAAGAAATTCACACTGGCAAGACAAGGCGCCTGAAAGTTGGTATATCAAGGTGAAACCGGTTGTCGGTGATGTATAGGCTCAGAAACGATAATGATTTACGTGTATATAGGAGATTCGTGATAAACATATAACACCAATATTTCCGAGAATCAAGAAGATAAACACGCAGAATACAGTAGTACTTTATTACGTTTACCCCTACCTACATATCCACAAAGATCATTAGACCTAAAGAGAACCATAAACCATTACATATACACGCTGAATACACTGTGAAAGAAATAGAAGGTATCAGTCCTGAAGCGTCCCCTAGTTCACCGAGCGACTACGAGGTACGTCGCAGAGCCCAGCGCAGGCGAGAGGTTGGTCACGCTGAGAATCACCAGCAGCACTCGCCACGCCCAGGACGGATCAGGCGAAGAAGAGAAGAAGAGCGTCAGGGCGGCGATGGGCAGCGGCAGCCACAGGAGCATCTGCACGAGGACCAGCAACACCGCGGGCAGCGACCGTCCGGCCTCGACCCGCGTGCGCCCCGCCAGCCGGGCTCTCGCGTCCCGTACACACACTTCGCCCGCCACCTGCAGCACCTGGCAGGCAGACCGCTGCGAGGGGCTGCGAGGGAGCCTGGGCCACTCGCCCTCACCCGCGAAGCTGCACTGTGTCCCCACGTGCTCGAGGGTCGGGCTAGCTCGGCTGAGTTCCTCCGTGGACATCTGGATCCGCCACTCGATCACCGGCGGACTCACCTCCAGCTCGCCCGTCTGGCACCCTTGGCTCCGCACGTTCATGCCGCTGCAGAAGGCTTGGTGGGTCTGGAACGGGAAACGAATTAGGTTGAAAAAGGATAATATATTGAAACTATAACGTTAAAAAAAAAATGGATATATAGATATTAATAAAGCTACGGATTGCAGCTATTGTTTCTTGTGTGTCTGTTGCTTTTCATCAGAGCATTTTTTTATGCCGTTTCACATGAATATTGAGCTTATTAATTACAAGGTACACTAAATACATCGAATGCTTTCAGAAACAAATATGTACTGAAAAAAATAAAATGGTTAATATATATTTACTTTATAGAATATTAGAAATAAACTCCTCCTAAGAATGTTTTATTTAGTATATGCAACATTGTTTAATATAAACACTGCGAAATAACCAATTGCACGATAAGATATTACTATTGTAGTAAAAATAAAGACTGGCACATAACGGGAAATAGAGTTTTGAGATAAAGCTTAGCATGTACATACATACATATACATAAATACATAAATACACACATACACATTTACACAAATACATCATCAATCTGTACCCGCATCCATTTGCGTGTCTATCAACTCATCCAACCATCTATCGATCATCACACCCTTCTATATCCACTCCAAAAAGATCCCTCCTCACCCGAATGTGCGACTCCAACGACCCGATATACACGCCGCCGAGAGTGAAGGTATCCTCCTCGTCCAAAGGCGTGCTCGGGACCGTGGAGGAGGAGACGCCCTTCGACCCGTCCTCGTCGCCCTTCGGAGTATTAGCCTTCGCCAGGGCCTGCTGCTGCTCAGCCGTGGAAGACGCAGCGCCCACGAGTAACGGCGCCGTCCACTGCCCAATGGAACATAACAAGGCCTGGTTGAAGAAACGGCCAGAGTAAGAGACAGGACACCGAGTCAACCACTAAGTCCGGGTCGAGGCGTTTCGGAGCTCCGTGAACCGCGAGTCTTCCTCATGAGGCGCGTGCTAAAGGGATGGCTTCGGGGCTTCGGGGGTTTACTTTGGGGTTCGAGTGTTTTTGGGTCCGAAACGCCGCGGTCAGTTTAGTGTTGAATTGGTGTTTGTTCTCACAGTGGCTGTTTTCTTCTTTTTTTTCTTTCTTTTTTTCTGACATATATATGTGTTGTGCTTATTTAGTGTTCAAATTTTATTCAAGCATATGAATCATTCAACCAAATATTCTAATGTGATTTTATAATTCTTTCCGTCATATTTCCTAATACCGTTAGTATTTCATATACGTTTCCTAATTCTTTGTTGTATATCAAGAGCTATGAAGACTTCCTAAAGATTTCCTATTCTAAGATCAGACATTTCGCTTCGTTAAGATAACGAAACTTATATTAGTAATGATATAATTGTTAAGAACAATGATGGTTGTGATGATAAAAAATTCAATTTTAATAATCATGATGGCGCTAATGATAATGACTTTAAAAATAAGGATAAAAATAGTGATTTGATAAAGATAATGATGGCTCAGACGATTAAAGTAATGGAAATAAAA
>BOPN01002037.1:175159-177659 GCA_017312705.2 Penaeus japonicus | reverse complement strand
TAATATCAATGTGTCAATTCAAATTATCATATCAGTGTGTAAGTTATTTCAGTGTGTAAATTCAAATTATTTTATCAGTGTGTAAATTCAAATTATTATATCAGTGTGTAAATTCAAATTATTTTATCAGTGTGTAAATTCAAATGATTATATCAGTGTTAGAATTATTTCAGTGTGTAAATTCAAATTGTTTTATCAGTGTGTAAATTCAAATTATTTTATCAGTATGTAAATTCAAATTATTTTATCAGTGTGTAAATTCAAATTATTTTATCATTGTGTGAATTCAAATTATCATATCAGTGTGTAAATTCAAATCATTTTATCAGTGTGTCAATTCAAATCATTTTATCAGTGTGTAAATTCAAATCATTTTATCAGTGTGTAAATTCAGATTATTTTATCAGTGTGTCAATTCAAATTATTTTATCAGTGTGTCAATTCAAATTATCTTATCAGTATGTAAATTCAAATTATCATATCAGTGTGTAAATTCAAATTATTTTATCAGTGTGTCAATTCAAATTATCATATCAGTATGTAAATTCAAATTATTTTATCAGTATGTAAATTCAAATGATTACATCAGTGTTAGAATTATTTCAGTATGTAAATTCAAGTTATTATTACCTATCTTGAAAAATGTAATTATGATAAGAATAATAGTAGGATTAGCTAGTTTCATAGTCGTTATACCCTTGTTCATAAAGCTGATAGACTAACTTTATTTTTTATCTACCCACTACTATCGCACTACGATCTACGGGCTTCCCCCACTCAGGGCTCTCTGGGAGGGGGGGGAGGCAATCTGATGGGCAAGATCATCCTTAGCGAGTCAAGTCCAGTATCCTTACAAAGTTGATGATCCCAGATTGCATAAGGAACACGTTCTTCGCCGGTCTCACAGTGCGGTTATCGGTTGAACACGTAATCCCGGGAAAAATCCTGTTACATAAGGCGTCAAGGCGAGAATTCAAGGTTCAAGTCAACGTCCAGGTGGTGGTGATGGTGTCAGGGTCTTAATGATGTTTATATTTTCCCTTCTTTACAGGTACCGGCATCACTATATACTCCTACCGAGAGAGTTCATAAAGCAGGCTTCCCGCTTCGCATATCCTTTTATTCTCAGACCAGTTAAAGCTATTAGCCATATCCTGACTCTGCATGCTGGTTCAGGCCTTGACTTCTTTCTCTTCTCCTTCATTTTGAATTTTCCTCCTATCCGTTATTCCATCTCCTCTCCCACATTCTTCATTGTCGCCTTCCTATCCAACCACTATTTACATACCACCACAATAAAGTTGAAGACGCTATCTCATACTATACCAAAATCCTACCTAAGGACTCCGCTATAGACAGCCGCCACGAAGAGTCCTGGGATTCCTTTGAGGTAACCGAGCTTGTCCACCACGAAGTAAGCCGTGATCTGTTGAGCAGAGAGGCTCATCAGATACATAGATTTAAATTATTTTCTTTGATATCTTTCGTGGGGGGGGGACATTTAAGAGATTTTTTTATGAACTTAAATGTTATAGGTATATTTATGATGAATATACGTGTATGGTGTTCAGAGAGAGATAAGATTAGAAGACCTAACGTACTAGAACAGGGATGGATTTTCTGGTAGTTTTTCGCGATTTTTGAAGAAGGTGATATTGAATTACATCTTATCTACGAAATATGGAAGATGTATGCACTTAACCCTTTAGCAATTGATAGATTTTGAAAAGTCCCTATGCAGATGTCCCAGGCAAAGGAATAGTTCAATAACTTAATTATAAAAAAAAAAAACTCTACATATTATATCATATCCTCATTGTCAAATGAAATCGACTTTATGAAATACACACCAATTCACACTATTTGTTAATCTCCAAAAAGAACATAATATGTCGGATATGGTCGCCGGAGCATCACCCTGACATATTATATAGAAGTAGCCTTTCAGAAGAAAAGGTCACGGTCTCAGCCTCACCTGGTCAAACTTCTGAATCCACCCGGCCGAAAAAGGGTCACAGTCTGAGTACACAGCATAGACCACCAGTCCAGCGAAGTTTATGAGTGACCAGAGGATCACTAAGCCAGTGATGTTGATAGCCATCACCCTAATGACAGGGAGAAAGTTTTTATTGTTAATATGTTACTAAGAATTAACATTTGATATAAGGAGGCTTTCAATCAGAAAAGAATAAAGATCTATATCATAAAGACTGGGTTCTTAGCAAGATTAACGTGTTTATCACAACTCACAGATGTTATTTTTATAATTCAAGATCACCGAAATGAGAAAGCAAAAAAAAATTAAAAATAAGCAAAGGGCACGACATTTATATAATCTACACGCCACATCTCGAGGTCTTAACTCCTACTACATGTATATCCTTCTTTACATAGCCTCCTCACAGGTAGACTTGTCTGATGCTCTCGACGGACGCCCATCGCTGATACTGGGCCTGCGACGTTCCCTGAATACTGATGGACATGTATGTTCCCATGATGG
>BOPN01002037.1:160159-170159 GCA_017312705.2 Penaeus japonicus | reverse complement strand
TGATGCATTCGCGCCATGTAGAAGTCACTTTAAAAACACTTAAAAAAAGATCCGGTTCAATAATACTCAGTAATATTAGGTAAAAATTATTATGTTTATCTGAAGGTTCAGATCTCATTGGTTAATCCATGCAATGATTTTGTTGTTTTTTGCTTTTGTTTTTATTGACCAAAATTCTCAAGTGTTTATCAGCGAGCCATTCTTACGCAAATGCGATATTATATGCGATATGCTACGATATGACTTTATGTAAGTATACAAAAAGTCATTCCTTTCGTTTAAATGTCTTCATTCATCTGTTAATCCAATGGACTTTAGATGCAATGAGAAAAATAACACATAATCAAAGTAGGAGTTATGTTTTTTTATGAATTAATAATTTCACGAGCTTTTACATTATCATTCGTCCAAGAAAAAGAAAAAGAATGAAAACAAATCACACACGTGCACGCATCCACGTAGACACACTCACGCACACGCACGCACACTAACACATACACACTCACATACACACACATAAATATTTTTTGTCACCATTTTTGTCCCCATCTTACAGTATGTAATCATGTAAACCCACCAGGATTTAATGATGCACAATATTGTTTCAATCTGGTTCCAAATCCGAAGTAACCTTAAAGATATACTGGAAAATGATGTGAAAATGGCAAATATAGGGACTTTATGAATACTGACAGTACCAAAAAAATATTGAAAATATGAGTAGATAGATGGAAGATGTGCTATGTAGGAAAGAACACAGACACAGAAAATTAAATCAAATTTTCTCATAACATTTTTTTTCTTTTTTTCTGAGTGATAATTTGGGACTCTTTTGAATCAGAAAAAAGATAAGGGGTTTTGGTTTGGGGGAATTTACAAAATATTTTTGACGTGAAAAAAAAACTACTTGTCATTTTCTCAGTCCACTATGAAACCGAAAAACTTTATCTGTCGTTTCCATTAGCTTAATTAAAGGTGTCTATTGACAGGTAAAAGGTGTCGTTGTTTTTTATTATTAAAGCTTTTTATTTGGTATAAACATTACGTATTATTTTAGAAATCGAACTTTACAGAAACTAAATTATTGGATATATAAGCTTTCTACATATTTCAAAAACTAGTTTATATATGAAAATGAGCACAATAGGTTCAATCACCAGCTCGTGAAACGTGTCTCGTTCGAGTGGCGGTTCGTTTCTACGCGTCTGACATTAATCGAATCGGTACGGATTACGTATTGACTCTTATATGAGTACAATTCTTTACATTTCCTTTTGTATTCTAAAGATAGATATCATGTTATATTTCAAATAAATTGTTTTTATTTTTTTCGCTGATACGGCTATATACCAGTAAAACCCTGCTATTCATTTCACGTTTTTTGCTCATATACATCCTTCTAATAGACTTTAAAGACTATGTTGATGTCAAAAGGGTAAGTGATCAAATATCATTGCATATGCCATAAGATTATTGCCTTTGCATGACATTGCATATAGTTTAAGGACAAGGATGAGCCAGACAAGCGGAGTAAATGCCTCGCCCGGGCTTTGGCCAACCCGGCCTGTGTCAGCAAGTGCTGACTCGTGATCCTGTGCTAACTATTGCTGACTCGAGAGTGACTTTGAGCTTGGTCCTGACCCACCTGGGTGCTTAGTCACAGCGCTGAGTTACTGCCAGGCGACAGTGGACACACGACCTTGGACGGGGCTCGATCTGACGACCACAGGGGTGTGAGGCCGACGTGTTACGAGAGGTAGAGGTTACATATAATCCCTCCCAAATGTCTCAACCCCACCCGCATGATGCCTGTCGTAAAAAAGGGGTTGAACAAATCTGCATTATCTTTTTTTTTCGTTTCCATAGAGATTTGTTTTAGTGTTACCTTTCAATGGTGTCGCTATAAAAGTGCATAAAATGAGGAAGTCAAAATGCAAACCTGGTAACTTTTTCGATTTTTTTCTAATGGTTCTAATTATTCAATTGGCTAGATATTTTGGCTATGGCGGGTTTGAACGGGAGAATAAGATGGTAAAGAGCTCATATTTTCAGTAAAGAAATAACAAAATCATCAATTTCCCTGGGATTGAAATGGTTTTGATTTTTTACATATATAGTATTGTATTATATATTTTTCCCCGAACTCAAACACACTTCCCCGACAACATATAAATTGTAAACACTTCTATCGTCTACAATTTTCACCTGTACATACCGTGATCCTAATTTTTCCAACCCGTTGCTCGCATTGACTATAATACTGCATTGGACAGAAAAAATAACTGATGATGCATATGGAGCTGGCAGTATTGTATTCCATAATTGATTATCATCAGTATTATTAAGGGGAGACCACACAGAGGAGTGACCAAAATCAATCAATGACATTTTTCACGAGTCATATGACCCCTTTTCTGGACCCCCACTATTACTCCCTCCCACTCCCAGGCGACCGAGCTTATTATAGAGACAGCACAATTCAAGCTTATCCTTATCCTTATAGAGACATGATAAGCCAAAGAATACAACGTAGGAAATAAATAGTTTCACATGATTTAGGAGTGTGTAACGTATTTTCTATCGTCATGGTACTATAGAAAATGAATGAATTAGAGGGTAATCTAAAGTAACTTGATATTTGATAAAATTACAATGACAGGCGGAATTTCTGTATTTTTTGTTGTTTTTGTTGATGAATTGGTGTATCTTTTCAGAAATTATGCTCTGACTCGTAATTTTGTGCCGTCTTCCCATCCCCGTGGTCGGCAGAGCTCGTGAGTTTCCACTGTCGCCTGGCGGTCACCGCCGTGCCTGGGCAATACGGTTGGTAAGGACCAAGATCAGGTTGAGTCAGCACTCGTTGGCGCATCTACTCCGCAAACCTAGCTTATCTTTATCCTCATATATTTCTTTTTAACTCAAAGCATTGT
The DNA here is from genome assembly GCA_017312705.2 of Penaeus japonicus. Lineage (NCBI taxonomy): Eukaryota > Metazoa > Arthropoda > Malacostraca > Decapoda > Penaeidae > Penaeus > Penaeus japonicus. The sequence continues at coordinate 167,229 of BOPN01002037.1, read as the reverse complement.
TAATGTATAGCTGATGTATAGGTCTGCATCATCTCCTGATGTAATGGTACAAAGCAACATGTGTGCTAAAGTTAATAGCAGATGTCAAGTACTAAGATAAGCCAGCTTTGCGAGAAACTTCGCCGGGGTTATGTGCACTATGGCGTGCCCGCCTGACAGCGACTCGTGAGGGTGTGCCAACGAGTGTTGCCTCGATCTAACCTTGGTCCTTACCCACCATGGTGTCCAGCCACAGCAGTGACCGCAAGGCGACAGTGAACAGATATTCAATGAGTCATCAGTTAATTGACAAGTGATCACTGACCATGAAGGCAAACTGGGGCAAAGAATAGGAATCATAAATATCCAAGTTACCGTATTCATATTTTCATCAGCCATATTAGTTTGTGATATTTACTCTATGAAAAAAAAACAGTGAAGCTGGAATACAAAAATTACTTATGATATTTGCCCAAACTTAGTAGTTCTCTTTTAGCTGGAATATAAACTCAAAAAAGAATCCTCCTCACACTTCCTAATTAATTGCTCTTCACACCGAGGCTCTTCTCTCTCTCTCTGACTTTCATCTCAGATCACTGTCTTTCAAACTCTACATCTCCGTCATTTTTCTTTTAAACAAAATGTTTCGCTATTTTAAACTTGAACTTAAAACTCTGACTGTCTGTTTTAAGCAACACTGAAAAGACTGATTCACTGTTCTAAGTAAGAGTGGAAAGACCAATTCACTTTTTGGGCAAGACTGAAAAAGATGGTTCCCTTGTTTTAATACTTCTTGTTTTGAGCAGTACTGAAAGGACAGATTAATAGTTTTGGGCAAGACTGAAATGGCTGATTCCTGATTTTAAGCAAGACAATTATTTTGTGGAGAACTGAAATGGTTCCATATTTCAAAATGTAACTTGAGTCACTATCTCATTCATTGTTATTCCTAGGCTTGAATAAATCATTTGAATTATTCCAATGGAGGTATACCAAAAGTTGAGTTCTAATCAAAATAACAACTCCAATGTGTAAAATAAAGTTTGTTACATACTAGAACTATAATACTATCCCATTAACAGCTTAAAAAAAAATTTAATGCTGTATATTGGATTCTATTCCTAAATCCATCTTGCAATCAAAGAGGAATAATAATCAAAAGGCAGATACAATACAATATACTTTATTCATAGTGTGCTAAGAAATCCTTCCATACACAAAATATATCATTCGCTCAGATAACATAAACAAAATCAAGAGAAGTGTTACTCTTTCAATGCAATATGGGGTAGATTCATATATCCTCTTTGTGCATCATCTCAATTGATTATGATATTTAACAGATTACTTATTTTACACCATTTTTTTTTCAGAAACTAATATGATAAAGCTTGTTAAAACTGGTTCATGTGATTTTGTGGTATTCTGTGGATGTCATTAATCAAAAGTCCACATAACTTAGTGTAAAACTGAAGGGAATTCAGTGCTTGTAACAGTCTCTCTCTTGCATGGCTGACTAAAACAACTTTTTTCCAATAAACAAGCAAGTAAAAAATTTATATATATGGAGAGAGAAAGGATTATAAATATCACGTCTTCATTCTTTTTGACCTTGGCTCATCGGTGAGGTCATCATCATCATCGAAACAGTCGTCGCCAACTTCACTGAAGTACTTCAAGATACTCTCCTGCTCCGAATCCTGTAGGGAGAAAGTGGTAAATAACTTCAGTCCCTTGAAACCTCAACCACAAACTTGTATAAACTTCTTTGTAGGGAAAGGATACAGCCGGATACGTAAAGGAGGGGAAGGAGGAGTTTGAGAATGTCCTTTCACTCCTCCTCACTCCCTGTCTGACATTGGGAAACACTGGCTTATTATGTTACTCGGGGATAACCAGAGCTGCATTGTCGATATGATTATTAGAGGTGTAGCAGAGTAGGGTTTATTCACTTCCTCTCAATAAAACTCTACTAGTTAATAAAACTGAGTAAATATGCCTAACTAAACTATGTAACAAAACATATTATTAACCCTTTGCCTGTATTAATTAAGCTGAAAATTATTCCCAGGAGATGCCATTTTTCTTAAAAAAAAAAAAAAAAAAAAAAAAGCCAAATTGCCAATTCAAATACTACCCTATTGGAAAAAAAATCATGATTTTTTCGAAAATGAACATGAATTTCATCAAAGACTAAAAGAAAATCTGTTTTATGGCACTTATTAATTTTTTTTAGTAAATAATCTTTGAATAAATGCATAATGATAATCTGCAAAAACATAGGCAATATAGCTAACATTTTCTCATAGAAATGTATATAGTAAATAAAATTTTAATTTGATGTAGTGGCATTTTTGCAATTTACATAGTCAAGGGGTATATATTTAAAATAGCCTCTTTGCAATTTCAGCAGGCAAAGGGTTAAGTGGCACTTTAATATGATAAATGTTATGCATCCTTTTTTTAAATCAGCATTTGTCATACCATATTTATCATTAATCATAACATATCTAGTACACAATTCTTCATTATAGTGACAACAAGAACAATCATTCCATCAAAAATACCACTTAATCCATAAATGAAGTTTCTAAAAGTTCCACAACAATCATAGCAATTCCATAATCAAAAGTAATAGCCTAACAAAGACAGAAACAATCTTTCTAAACACCTTCTGATGAGACGATCCAGCATCAGAAAAATTATCCTTGGTGAGTCCTGCCTTTCCCAGCACCTCCAACTTGGCCTGCACCAGCGGCCAGATGTAGTCGTCAGCCGTGCCCTGCGCCACTAGATACTGCACCATCACGCAGTCCTCTTGCCCGATCCTGTGAGCTCTGTCTTCTGCCTGAACTAGGATCTATAGATTAAAGAAAACAAGAAATTATCCACTTTAAAATAATTTGTGTGAAATTTTTCAACTTTGTGTTTCAGCTTTTTGTTTTCTTTATTTGTTTCATATTGGTCTGAATAAAAGTTTTGTTTTGCCTCAGAGCAAGTATTTTAACCCTTCTGAGACAAACCACATCTCAAGATGTTCGACCTGGGCTGGATATCTTAAGAAGTGTTTACTATTATTTTTTTTTAGATTTATGCTATGAAATATGGTTCTTTATATGATATATCAGCAAAATGATGCTAATCAGCAATTGGTATAATAGGTCATAATAAATGATGGAATAAAAAGCTTATTATTTGAACAAAGGAAAAATGCAGTATGAAAGAGATCCAACCCTGTAAAAATGCCTGAATTTGATGGGGATAAGGAGAGGAGACAAACAGCTAAATAAATGTATTAAATATTTTTTTTCAATCAGTTTTTCATGAGTACTTAAGAAACAGATTTATTACAAGTAATGCTTATAACACTAAATTACATCTTCAAAAGAAATTTTGAAAATACATATTGCTAGATGACACAAACCTTTAACACAAGCAACAGCAAAAACATAATGAAAAAAATATATATCTACAAATAAATGCATCATTCCCATCTTGTTTACCAATGACACACATCTTCAACATACTAACCCCAGGATTCCAAAATAATTCTGCAAATACAACAATCTGAGCGGCTGTAAGTGTAAGGCCAGTGTTTGCAGCTGTGATGGAGAGCACAGCCACTTTGACACTGTCCTTCGTCTGGAACTTATTTACGAAGTTCTGCCTCATTTCACCCGGTGTCTTTCCATCAATACGAATGTAGCTGTTGAGAAAAGATTTTTTTTTTCTCATCATTATTTCAATACACTTCTGTTTCGTCTATGTTTGGGATTATAATTATTGCATCTGTAAGATACAAACTTGTATCTGCTTGATTACACAACAAAAATTTCATTTTCCTTTCTGATCCATGGACAATAAAAAAAAGACTTCAAATACTTATATGACAATACTTTTACAAAAAGTCCAGCAGTATGAAAATAAAAATGTTTTAAGGGCTACTAAAACATGCCTGTGATTCAAGACAAGTGATCAGTGCTTTAAATAACAGTTCTGAAAAAAAAATAATATTGATTTTCTTCAATACATGTGATGAACAATGTATATTAGCACTGCTTGGTTTACAAATAGTTTACTTCATATCAATCCAATCTACAAAACAGAACAAGTTGATACAATCATAACTTTACTGTAGAAATACAAATCCTAACTGACGAAAACATGTTTCTAAAACTATAATATTCTTCAATGAGATAAGAGAGCGAGAGCAAGAGAGAGAGAGAAAGTTAAAAAATTACTTACTCAACCTTGGCCGCTTCACAAGTCTCACATAATTTGTCCAGCATTACTTGGTGATGAGCGAACACTAAGAATTTCTTCTCGGCTTCAAACAGCTCCTTAATGTATTCACTGAAAGGAGAGAATCAAGGGTGTGATGAGAATGACTTCTTTTTTCACTTCCACTTCTCAAAATACAGGTATGGGGGTCTGGGTTATCACATCCGTTAGACTGCTAAAAAAGTGTGACACTTCAGTGTTATATAGAGAGAGAAATAAAACAACCGCTGACCTTCTCCATTGCTTTGTCTAGTCATAGTGCTTCAAACACAAGGGCATTTTATCTAAAATAAATCTGTAATAACATCCACCTTGTCCTTATATGAGCCTTATCAGTCACAAATGGCTTGACATACACAAAGCATATAACTTACAAAAGAATGATCTTGCAATGTAAAAAGATTGAGTAGAAATATTAAATCAATTACACATGAAATTTTTAATGGCTTGTAACTTAGTAACAATCGTGTTGTATCTTAGTATTAGAAATATTAAATCAATTACACATGAATTTTTAATGGCTTGTAACTTAGTAGCAATCATGTTGAATCTTAGTATTTTCATCAAAAATTATTTCCTATTGTATCATTTACCATATAAATTATCTATACAAGAAATCTAATTGGACTATGGAAATATTATCAGACAAGCCTCTGCATCCACATGCCTGTAATCAAAATCCCTGCCTTTTTTGTTACATTTCTAAATGATATACAAACTGTAAAAGAGTAAAACTGTCAAACTGTAATATTCAACAGTATAATGTTTACTAAAAATGTGAACTGAGGTATGTGAAATTCAAAATTTTCATGAATGTTTACATGATTTACTTAAATAAGTTCAATACTATTAAGTATTAAGAGCATACAGCTTGTCATTTAAAAGTCTTGATTGAACAAATACAATAATATCCATAATTTTCTCACTGTGTGACTAACACACACATGATAAGAGCAGACTTTTGCTAGTGTCCTTACTGTGATGCCTATGTAACTTTTGTTACAGTGCCTTTGGCCATTTTCTTAAGGCAGAATCCTCTCCCTCCTTCAAGATTTGCACAAGACTAATTAAATTTCCTTCTGTCTCATTTCAAATTTCTACTATGCATACATCAACAATAAAGCTCACTAGTTCAAATATATTTGATGATAAACATAAACCATCAAAACAAATTTGTTGCTCTTTTACCTCACTGCCTTCAACTTGGCAGATGATGTTTCAGCAAAGAACTGAAGAAGAGCACCATGCTTCTGGACGCCTTTCTTGGCTCCGAACTGCTTGGCTGCATCCTGCATGGATTTTGTACTGGCTTGTATGCTTGTTGGATCTAAGATCACAGTCATTCTGGTTGGAAAAAAAAATCAAATAGTATCAATAAGAACAAAGTTAATAATCATTAAATGTACTAAAGTTAACGTATTCCTTTCATTTACAGATGATATATAATATATAATAAGTCAAGTTGTTACCTCTGCTTTGATGGAAGTTGATCAAGCACTTGACTCTTTAATCTTCTGATCATGATTCTTGCTTCAAGTAAAATCTGCAACTCCTCTAAATTGCTTGAGCCTGAGAAGTCCCATCCCCAAGGCAGTTGTTTTCCCGCACAGTACCGTACTCCAAACTCCTGAAAACTATTGAAAGCAATGCAGGTGAAGATACATAAAGAAAGAATGAAAAAATCCATCAATATGATTCCTCCTTCCCAACCATAACAGAAAAATATAAATTCTCCAACCCCCTTCAGCAACCGTTACTAACAGCAAAAGGATGACGAGCACCTTGATAAAACCTACCTCGGGAAGAGACTGGGGTCGATGCCAGAGATCTGAGTATAGAGCTCACTGGGCCGGGACAAGGCAGGGGTACCGCTGAGCAGGAGGACACGCTTTGCCTTCTTCATTATGGGTGCTGCTGCCTTGTATCGCGCTGTCTTGAAGCTCTTTAACATATGGGACTCATCCTGTGGAAGATTTGGGTTAAGACTGCAGGAAACACTTAGAAAGGCAATTGACAAATAATTCAAAAGGGGAACTTGATGAACTGTCAACTCCTCTTTCCACCCAATAGCTCCTCCATCTACCATCCACTCCAGCCAAAACAGGCATCCCTAAAGTCATACATATATAATATTTATTAGTATTGTACACCTAAGTACTTTATGTGATAGCACATATATGTAGATTTCATACAATCCCTGTGTAAAATAAAGGGTGACAGTAATGATAATAAGAATAAGAATAAGATGATGATGACGTTGATGTAGCAAACTATCAGGACAAAGATGACTACATTTCCAAGTTCTACATATTCAATTACCATTTGTAAAGATGACCAACTAATAATCATAATCACTCTCACACACACACATACCCGTACACGTACATGTACACGTACACAAACACATACACACACAAAAAAAAAAGAAGGAGAGAGGGGTAGAGAGAGAGAGAGAAGGAGAGAGAGAGAGAGAAGGAGAGAGAGAGAGAGAAGGAGAGAGAGAGAGAGAAGGAGAGAGAGAGAGAGAGAGAGAGAGAGAGAGAGAGAGAGAGAGAGAGAGAGAGAGAGAGAGAGAGAGAGAGAGAGAGAGAGAGAGAGAGAGAGAGGAAGAGAGAGAGAGAGAGAGAGAGGAAGAGAGAGAGAGAGAGAGAGAGAGAGAGAGAGAGAGAGAGAAGAGAGAGAGAGAGAGAGAGAGAGAGAGAGAAAGAGAGAGAGAGAGAGAGAGAGAGAGAGAGAGAGAGAGAGAGAGAGAGAGAGAGAGAGAGAGAGAGAGAGAGAGAGAGAGAGAGAGAGAGAGAGAGAGAAAGAGA
>BOPN01002037.1:115000-120000 GCA_017312705.2 Penaeus japonicus | reverse complement strand
GTGCCCTTCCAGAGGGTCCTCTCGCGGGTGTCCCACAGGAGGTAAGTTCAAAGAAGGGGGGGGGGGAGTGATGAGTCAGGATGGGGAGATAGGGTGGAAGGAAGGGGGGTGTAGGGGAGAGGGGGAGAAAGTAAGGTGGAAGGTGAGAGGAGATTGGATGGAAAGGGGGGGGGGGGGGCGAGAAGATGATTAGGGAATAATTATGTGATGATTATAATAATTATGTGATGATTATAATAATTATGTGATGATTATAATAATCAAATCGACACCACAACAGCCGAAGATTTGCTGCTACCACTACTACTACTACAAATAATTATAACAAATAACAATAAGCTGAATAATAATAATATTGATAACTATAACCACAGTAATAATAATAATAATAATAATAATAATAATAATAAAAACAATAGTAACAATAATCACAATAATTACAATAACAACAGCAACAACAATAATATTGATGATAATGATAATGATGATAATAATAATAATAATAAATAATAATAATAATAATAATAATAATAACTGCAACTATAAAATCATTAGCAATAACCCAACAAAAACAAAATTTGCGGTAAGAGCAACAACATAACAAATGAATACCACCAGCACCATCATAACCATAACAATCACAATAAAAACAACAACAGTCAGACAAAGAAGTCTGAAGTTTATTCTACAAGAAATATTTCTTTGCATTAGCCTCTGCCACAAAGATGTTGCGGTATTTAACATGAATCATTCCCTCGATAAAACATTCAGGCTACAATAAAATAGCATTCTTTTCTCATTCCTTCCTCGTCTACTTCATTGTGTCTAACACTCAAGGTCGGTGTCACGCGTGTTGTTTTTGTTTTTGTTGTTGTTATTGCAGTTCCTTTGTTTGTCGCAGTCTGGAGACTGAACGTTAAATTATCGATAGCCTTCCTCCTTCTCCTTCATCATCAATTATTTTGTTTATTTTTATTTTTAATTTCATCCTCATTCCATATATCTTCCTGATTCTTTCCCTCATTCTTGTTATCACCATTTACTTTCTCATCCTCTTTAATTTCCTTGAATTCCTTCTCCTCTTGCAACATATTTTTGTTACTTTTCCTCTTCCTATTCTTGCTGCTGCTGCTGTTGCTACTTCTTTCTTTCTTCTTTTTCTTCTTCTTGATCCAACTCCTTTTCGCCCTCCTCCTCCCCCCTACCCCTTCCCCCTCTATTCGCCCCTTCCTCATCTCCGCTTCTCTTCAACCAATCAGGCTGTAGTCACCAGACCAGCAGCTCAACCGCTCTTTCTCAACTGTTCTCGCAGCCGGAACAACTCCACGCGCGCGTCGCCCGACCGCCAGCAGCGCCACCGCAGCAGCAGCCAGCGCGCGTCCCGCAGCCAGTCCTTCAACTACAGTGAGCTCAAGGACGCCGACGACGATGCTAAAGATGGCGGATACTACTACGACCACGACCCAGACGCGAGCGACGGAGGGAACCGCCGACGTCGCAACCGGCGAGGGGGGCGAGACGGGGACATCTCGAAGGGCGTGGGTCGACTAAGCCTCGACAAGAAGAGCCGGAGTCGCAGCCTGACGGAGGACTTTCCCAGGCCCAAGGAGCCCTTCATCCCCTTCCAGAGGGTCCTCAACATCCGCAAGAAGACGGTCATCCCAACTAACGACAGCAACAGCTTCCGGGTGGAGCCGTACAGGTAAGGGGAGAGAAGGAGCGCCGAAGATCCTGGATTTCTGTATTCGTTGTTATTTGAACCCACGGAAGACTGACTATTCCAACCTGAGCTGAGGCGCTATGCGGTTCAGGTCAAGAAACAGTCTACGTGTTTCTTTTTATCAGCAATCAACTGACGTCGAATCTGACGTTTTCTAACGCTTGTAGCAAAGTCGAAGAGAGTTCAGTTTAGGCTCCTTTTGAGGGGGATTGGATTCCAATTTGTCATATTAGAAAGAAGCGCATACACGTAAATAAAGGGCAAAGTCTGTGAGTTGATATTAGCCGAAAATTGAAGAAAAATTCCTGTGGTGTAAATGAACTTGTCAGGGGATAACACTTAGATTTTGGCTTAGATTTTTTATAATGATGGCTGTCACGAGGATGAGTCAGAACAATAATTATAAAGATAATACCAGTGTATCAACTAATAATAATAATGTTTAAAAAATATAATAACTATTAAAATCATACTGCACTGAACAATAATAATACGAATACAACTATAAGAGTAATTTAAGTGATCCACAGGAACAATGGAAGCTAAAGATGAAAGTGACACTCTCATTCCTAGCGCCACCTCACGTGCGGACTCTTCTCCCGCAGAAACCCCGACCACAGGAAGCGCTTCACTCACCATGACTGGCTGGCGAACCAGCCCAAGAACCGCTTCGCGACGGAGTACAACAGCCGCTACCAGGAGTCGGCGGCGGCAGGGCGACAGAAGGCGACGCGGCGGAAAAACGACTCGGGTCAGTTGGACAAGCTCCTGATAAACCCCGACTACGACGACACCCGTGACTCCAACGACAACGACTCCCGGGGCGGCTATCAGACCGACAGCGGCTACAGCAGGACGAGCAACTCCCGCCTCAACTCATCGGGGGGGTCGGGAAGAAACGATGACGCCCACGCCGCCGACCACGACTCAAACAACGCCAAGTCCCCTTCTTCGGGTGGTTCCGTCAAGCTGCCGCAGATCCGCAATTCGCCGCTCACAGCCCCCGACAGCGCCACCTCCGTTGCGGGGAAAGGAGCAGCGGCGCCGCCTGTCTCCGGGACCCCGGGCAATGCCTCGGCGACGACGGCCAGGATGCCTTCTCTCCACGCGCGGCTGCAACCCCAGGAGACCTCGCGGTGGGTGGAGGGAAAGGGTTCTGGCTGCCTCAGACATTTCTTCCCTCTGTTCAGATCTTCGGCTCAGAAGACCGACCTCAAGACCCGCACGACCGCAGCAACCTCCCAGCCCCCTTCGTCTTCGAATCGGGCTTTAGCGCCTGCCGGTCGACAGGCCTCGCCCTTGCCCCAGGCTCCAGCAACCACAGGCGAGGACTCTAACGTGACTTTACCGCATCCTTCGAGTGCATTCCAACACCTTAACTCTCCACCTTCCACTCTACTACAGGACCCCCCGACTCTAATTCAAGAACCCTCTCCTTCAGAGCAGAAAACAACTAAACCTCCACATACTTCCTGCTATTCAATAGCAGTTCCACAAACTCTCCAACAAAATTCTGTGCCACCTGTAAATTGTCACCTCAAGAATACACTGGATTTTAACAAAGCCCTAATACTTACTCCAAATACTTTATCTCCTCCTGCGGACATTCTTACAAGTCCAACCCAGAATCCAGCAGCATCCCCTACAAGTCTAACCCAGGATCTGCCAGTATCCCCTGTGAAAACATCTCCTTTTCTTGGACGCTATTCACCGCCCCCAAGAAAAATCTCACCCCACACAGGCCTGGAACCCCCACCTGAAAGCAGCGACTCGCCTACTGCGACCACGAATCCTTTCCCTATTCGACCGGAACGTCCTGCAGCTGACACCGCTCGCTGGGTCATGGGAAAGGGGGCAGGGCGCCTCCAAGGGATTGCCACCAAGCCCGCCAGGTCACATAAGAAGGGAAATAGTCGCAGATCTTCCCTCAGTTCGCTGGCGCAGGCCAAGAAAAGCTCCGTGAAAACGAAGAAATCGAGGAAACCCAAAAAGAAGAAGAAGTGGGACGGAGACGCCGGGATGTCAAGGAGGAGCTCCCTCCAAAGGTCGCAGAGTGACTCCGCTCTCTACCTCCCGCCAGCACATCACAACAATTACGTCCACCAGAAATTGAAACTCAAGTCAAACCAGGTCATAATCTTTAGAGACAAAGCTGTGAGCAAGAACGTCATGAAGGGATCACGACCATCGACGCCCCTGCCCAGCATCATCCTCACCCTCCCTGAGATGCAACGCAATGCTAGGAAGATAAGCAAGGAGAAGAATGACAGACCAAAGAGCATTGCAAGGGACAGAGGCAACATGACAAAAGTCCCTAGTCTGCCTAACATTCGCTCCCACTACGTGGCGCCCAGAAGCTTTTCCTCCTACAGAAGAAACTCCGCTAGCCGCCCTATGACTACCAAAGCACCCAGACGCAGACTATCGAACGCGTCACAAAACTCGAACAAGCAAAAATCGAAGTCCGTCATTTCGACCCTCAGGCGGTCGGCAACAAGTCAACCCAAGCGACATGCCACTGCTCACTACGCGACCAAATCGACTGATATATCCTACGCAACGAACCGCCAGCGCTTCACGAAGAGCTCAAGAGCTTCTTCGCGCCGAAGGAGTCACAAGGCAGTCGATCCTGAGCCGGAAGTCGATCCTGAGCCGGAAGTCCACGAGAGGGCCGATCCTCCGCTGCCGCCCGCTCGCTTACGCTCGGCAACAAGCGCAGCGACCTCGGCCTACATACAGAACTTGCGAAGAGAGAGGCAGAACCGCTACGAGCACTTACTGGCGTCGGCGACTGAGCGAATGAGTAAGTTTACCCTTCCTGCGCCTTGCTTTTTCACTTGTATTGTAACTTCACTGTCATGCACGAGTCGCATAATATACTAGAGAGAGGCACTTAATGAATGGTATTTTCCCTTTCTAAAAGAGGACTGCTTGATCATTTTGGTAAAGTACAGAAGATAATGGAAATTACCTTCTAAATCCTGCTCATGCTATGTGACCTATATCAGTAACAATAATTTTCATTATTATTCTTACCATTATTATCATTATCATTATCACTGACATTACATTGATTATCATCATCCTTAGTTGTAGTAGTATATCAATGAATATAAAAATAATCAAGATAATAGGCATAATTATCATCATCATAATAATGAGGATAATTAAGGTGTAAGTGGCTGATACCAACTTAGGGGACCACCTGCTCTTCCACATGCAGGCAACTTTATGATCACCATTCCTGGGTTGTAAGTAGCATATCCTGAGCTACAGTTGC
>BOPN01002037.1:102500-110000 GCA_017312705.2 Penaeus japonicus | reverse complement strand
CTGGATACATGAGAAGGATTCAGATTACATCACTTATCTGAGCAAATAAGATATGCGCTACAAATAAGGTGAGCTACATAGAACATCCAGATGAGGATGCCAGACATATGGTTTCGGAGCAACCAACACATAATCCACAAGTTGAAAGTCACTCACAGTACAGTTTAAAAATGTCTTGTAATATCCTTTCACTACCACTATTACAAATGTAGATGCAGTAACTGTAGATGAATTTATGTAAATGAACATCAAATGCATAAAAATATTTACTTAGGTAATGTGATACTAAATATTCGAAAAAGGTCTATGTACACACAAGCACACAAAGTTTCTGGCAATCATCAATTTACATGACTGCTGCTTCACCAGCTATGACACCACCACTGTTCAATACTGTGTCTCCTTTAACAGACTTACAGTGGTTACAGCTGCTATTTTTACTTAGATTAGTGATGTTTAATGCTAAGAGCAACATGTAGGGCAAGTAGTACAGAAAATCTGTTTCCTGGTACCTGTTTGCTTTTAGATTTGCTGGTCTAGTGAAATTACAGCAGTATGTTAAAGCTGCCAACCAAATAATACAATTCACACAATGTCAGAGAAAAAAAAATTGCTCTCCTTATTACAAACAAGGCCACTGCACGCCTGCTTTGTTTCTAGTTATCAGGAGAATTGCAGCGACCCCCAAGATCTGCTTTGAAACTTACATTCCTACTACTTCTATGCAATAATGATGTAGTATTTACTTCTACAAATTGTACAGACTTTTCATATGTGTATTTTAAATCTTTACTTTCTTTAAAGTAGGTGAATCTTGCCATGTATCTATGCTCTTACAAAGGTAAAACTAGTTTATGAACTGACAAATTATTTAAATCATCTCAGTGAAATAGCATTTCATTTCCATGATTCACCACTGACAGCATGAAAATACAAATCTTTAATCTTGTATACTTGGATATGGGTACTCAATTACAAGACACAGTAGCAATGGCATCAAATCTCTGCAGTCTATGAAGATGATGGTGCTAGTAGGAATATTAGACTTAAAACTACTTTACTAGCTATGTCTTTACTGTAATGCATACAGTCCCTAAACTAATAAAACACTAAAATAAATCAATAACAGACTGGTTCCCCATCACATCTGTGAGTTACTGAATTTTGACAACAGATGACCTCAGACTATATTAATATAGAATATCAGACCCGTATCATGTTTGGAAACCAAATATGATTACTTGTCGTCAGAAATTCTGTACCTAGGATTGGATTAAGCTGCTATTGTTAACAGATTTTTTATAATGATTCTTCTGTATACCAGCATAATGAACAGTGCAAATACCCCAAAATATGAGTGATCCTACTGGTCTAACTTTGCATTCCAGATTGGAGTGATAAAATATATAATTCAACATCTTCTGTATTAGTAGCTGTCATAGAAATCTGCTACGCAAGCTAAGCTACTCTTTCTGCTCTTATTTTTTAATTATTCTATGCTAAGACTAGATACAACAGGCTCTGAAGTTACTCGCAACATTTAGCTCATCTAAGCTTCTACTCTGCTAAGTCTGAGATTAGGTTCCATTAGAAGGTAGATCTAAATGTATCTAATCAATCAACTGGCCAATCTAGCTGCATCAAGCTACCTGTAATGTAAGAGCTACCAAAATGTGGAAACTGACTTTAGTTCCTTGTACAATTCTAAATCAAAATATTCCATATGTCTATCTGAAACAGTAATCCTTTATCATATATACATATCATCTGACCTTTTCTAAATCACCAAGGTAAATATTACAGTTTACCTTATTGTAGTTTACATATATTATCTTATATCAAGGAATCACATTTTTTATACATATAAAGCTCTTCATATGTATCCTACTATATAGTATATTATCTTAGTTTATAAAATGGTAGTATATCTTGGCTTATGCTAATGTGAAAACATTTACTTTGAATAAACTTCTATATGGTGAAATCTGTTAAATGTTCCTAGAATCCAAAACATGATTTTATAATACATATAAAGATCTACTGATATTTCAAATACTGAAATACTGTCATATATTCAGCCATGTGTGTGCGTGCGTGCGTGCGTGCGTGCGTGCGTGCGTGCGTGCGTGCGTGCGTGCTTGCTTGCGTGCGGGTGGGTGAGTGCATGCGTGCGTGCGTGCTTGCTTGCGTGCGGGTGGGTGAGTGCATGCTTGCGTGCGTGTGAGTGTGCGTGGGTATTAGTGCATGGGTGTTAGTGCGTGGGTGGTAGTGTGTGAGTGTTAGTGCGTGCGTGTTAGTGCGTGCGTGTTAGTTTGTGGGTGTTAGTGCGTGGGTGTTAGTGTGTGCATGTTAGTGCGTGGGTGTTAGTGCGTGCGTGGGTGTTAGTGGAATAATATCATAGTACAACTATTTTCTTACTACATTCAAAACCTAAACATAGAATAAAATGTGAAGATCTCCCCTCTGATGTATGTAAATTTACTAATAAAATTCACAAACAAAAAAACAGTTTGAATTCTCTAGCCTTTAGTGTACTTCCTATGATTTACCATACCAGATACCTACATATTTGCTATTAGGTGAATTAATATGCACCCTTTCCTTCATCTAGTGCTCACATACCCACACACAAAAAGAGAGAATACACATACAGGAACGTATACAAATAAACATGCTAAAAATGGATGGGAATAAGAAGGCATAATATCCAAGATAATTAACAATTAACACTTACCAAACTCCCTCATGTTGAAATGGCATCAAGGCATCCAACAGCTTAGGATCAAGTCCAAACAAATCAACACAGGAGGCAGGGATCTCTGTTTCAGCTGATCTCAGAATCTGAAAATGAAATTCCACATGTCAAATGGTGAGAGAGTTGAGCCACATTGGCAAGCAATGTTCCATTCATAAGCTTTCATATCATACATGACCAGTGATGATATTATGCAATATAAACACAATGCAAAACACATGAACTAACTCTGCGAACAAATGAAGGTAGAGGACTGATGCACACAGCTGGTCTGAGAGGAGCAAGAGCTTGAACTAATTTGTCATGTTCACTTATCTCGAAGTTCCACCTTTTGGTTTCAACATCTGGAAGCAAGACCATATTCACAGCATTCAAGCAAGCAATTCTTACTCGCTCATAAATAGCACAGACAATCTCAATATTTTGCTGACATTTAACACATTTTCATTCTACACATACATACCATACTTCTTTGTTGGCATTGTTTTAAATATTTCAATCATCTGTTGATGATATCCAACTTCTACCATGAACCTTTCACGGGACATGAGCCTGAATGTACCATTGACATTCTTGCCAAAAACAGGTTTTGCTCCTGGAGCTAAAGAATGATAGATATAGAAATGAATTAATGACTGATGGATAATTATAATTTTTATAATTCATTCACTGTTTTCACAAAATGCTCTTCCTTCAATCAATGAAGATGCCATTTATGTAACCAACCTACAATAAAATAAAAAATCATTTCATGCACCTTGTATAACAATCAGATAATCATAGCTTAAAGCAACAGATTTTCAGTTGTTTACCATCTCCTGTCTGTTTTGAAATGTTGCCAGGCATCTTCTGCTCCTGAGTGCCCTTGAAACTGGAGCCTGTTGCATTGCTCTTGCCATACTGGGTGTTGTTATTGATAGTTGTCTGATTCGGCTTGTAAAAGTTTGATGCTGATTTCCCTGGTACTGAAGTTTGATTGCTAATGGCCTGGCTATTTTGACCAGGAGGACCTGATTTTTGGTTCGCGTTCTGTTGACCTCCTGGTTTCCAAGGGACCACTGTGGGGTTTGCCTGCCTACTATATGGCTGTGTGGCTGCACTGCTGGACGAGGATGACGATGGCTGGAAATTACTTGGTTTTGTAGGCTGGTTGTTGCTGCTTTTCCCTGCTGCTGCCAAGCTTGCTGCTCTCCTAGCCAGGGCCTTTTTGCGATTCTCTTCTATGCGCTTCAGCTGCTCTTGTGTAAGGCCACTCATCTTCTCACCTTTCTGTTATTTATGTTTAAGCTGGAAATGTATTAAAACAAATTAATATTCCTCATATTAGCTTTCAAAATTGCAAAATACCAGTATAATACTTATTATTCATAATAAGCCTTTAATTACTCTACTAAGATCTGCACATCCAGAATCTTAGAAGGCGATACAAAATAACAAATATTATGATGCATCATACATCTAAGAAAACTGTAAGGTATATGATAGCAAACAAACCAAGTACATTCATTCACACACAGTTATCCATGGAAGATAAGTTTTCCATGGTTCTTACTGTCGGTTACACTTAATCTCTAATAGCTAGGCTTGTATTTTCTTGGAAAGGTCCAAGTTTTATAAAAAGACAAAAAAAAAGTTGTCTTGCCAATTTTATTTTCAACTGTATCCAATTAAAAAGAAGGTGGAATAAAAACCTAAGAAATCTTGTGTGAACAGAGGCTATATTTTTGGTAGCTTTCACTGTTTTTATAGAATTCACTAATGGCTCCCATCCATTGCAGTTGAACTATGGCAACAGCATTGACCTAGACAGTTAGGGAGGACATGAGGGCTACCAAAGATTTTGCAGTAACAAGAAAATATATATATATTAATAAATTATGCTTTCACCCTCCTACCCCCTTCCTGGTAAAATAATCTTTGATGTTGCAGGACAAAGCCCGCTCAAGTCACAACCTTTCCAGATAACATCTAATATATTACTATAATCTTCTGCTCTAGGTTTTCTTCTGGTTGAAATACTCCATGATTTTATAGATATAGCTTAACTTCAATATTTGCGGTCCCCTCCAGAAAACACAGAAGGTGTTTTTTTCACATCTAAAATAAGGTAGGTATACCATCATGAAACTGATTCTAATGGCTTTCATCTATACATGATGATCCATTAAAAATCTAGCCATCTCTATTAACCCTACATTAGGCTATGTTGTTATGTAATGTTCTATTATAATTCTAACTGGCTCAGTTAACCCACTGATAATGGGACACTGTCCAGTGTGGTTTTATTCAATTATTTTTCTCACATATATATAGCCTTTTGCATGTGCAGAGCAAGTGCAATGCAGAACTTTATCCTATGATAAGAATTTCTTACCTTCTTGCATTTACATCTATTGTTTGAAATGCTATAGCTAAAAGACCTATTATAAAAGAAGCTTAAAATTTCCCGCCTGCTTAACCAAACTTAAATAATCTTCCTTGGAAACTATAATAATAATACTATAATTTAACTTTGTCATGATTAGCATTCATCAATGCTGCATTTTGCACATATTAGCAAAAGATCATAGATCTTCATTGTATTTACTCAGGCAAGATAGAGCTTGGACAAATTCCTTAATTCATTGCAGATGGGTGTTCTGACACAAGCTATGCACAATTTTTGGCCTGACAGCGGGCGTTATGACATGTATGACAATAGTCGTAACAGTATTTTTGAGAGTGGACCACTATATTTCTATATTAACCCACACAGGACGGGTGGTACAGCATGTGTACCGCGCATTCAAAAGCCCAGTTGCCGGGCGGCACAGTATTGTGCCAGCCATTCAATTGATTTAGGCCTAATAATTCGAACGCCCCGGCATTTGGACATTCAAGGCTAGAATTCCCCCGTCGGAAATGGGTTAAGTAAAAACTCTATCGAGTGACTAAAGATGCCTATTGCAAATATAATTAATATGATTGCTGTAATATTCAGCAAAATAGGTTTAGTCTCGAATCCTAAACATAGATGGCACCACTCTCTCCCAGCACAATAGAATAGCACCCACTTATGGTCTCTAGGAAGCACTATTTTTAGAGAGAGATAACAAACAGCAAGATGCCAACATCCTGCTCTAAATTTTCAGTATTGTAGGATATGCAGGCAGAGTGAAGATAACCAAGACTGTGTCCATTGTCTACAATGTGAACTGCAATACTTTTAATTACACCAAGTATAAAGAACATAATGAGGAGATATGGACCCTATACTACAATTTTAGACTAAAGCAACATTGATAAAGCCTGTCATATAGCATATATAAGTCTCACAATACAGTCAAACAAAAAAAAAATGAACACAAATAGGGCTTTAGTATTATACCGAATGAATGGAAGAGAGCACGGAAGGTCACCATATGTCGCGTGAAGTTTCCTTATACTGAAATAAAACCGATCTGAGGTGCCACACAGGTGGCACTAGTGCTGGACCTAGAGTGTGGGTAAGCAAATCTATTCCCGTTTGCAATGGGTTAACCCATTCCCGCCGGATGACGTGCTGACACGTTTCGTGGTTTTTGCGCCAGACGCCGGTGACGAGATATCTGGGCAAGACCGGCGCTCGGGGTGAGCCCAGGCTCACAGCTTGTGCGCCCAAAACCCCAGCATTACGACCATGCAAAGCCGGAATCACCCCGGCATGAGTGGGTTAATGATGATAACTCACCAGGAAGGTCTATAAGCTCTATCCTACCAAAATAAAGTAGTCACAAACACACTGAAAATCATCTTGTTAATGTCTAATCGTGTCATTATTCATCACTTACAATATCAATATCTGAAGCAGTGATTGTCATTTTATTCATTTACAAAAATGGTTCCCAAAGTGGGCAGTACCGCCTCCCTGGGGGCAGTGGAAAGATCAGGGGGAGGGGGAGGGGGCAAAAGGGGGTGATTAAGTAATAAATAACTTTTTTTTTTCCAAAATCTGAATGACAAAATACATGTCATAAACATTAAGGTGAAGGAACATGTATGCAATTTATAGATAATCAGGGGCGCTAGGAAATCACCTGGAAGTTTGGGAAACTCTTCATAAGGCTTAATTGTTAGGAAAATTTTCTGAATAGTGCCACATTGTTAATCATCATGATAATGGCATTGATGGATTGCTCTCATCCTCTACTACTCATGTATAGTTGCAATTCCATCCCTATATCTACAATCTTTGACCTTCATCTTGCAATAATAAACAACTGACTGATGTGTTTTTGTTATATCTAATGTGCACTTCTTAGGGAAAGAGTTGTCTATCGGAAAAAATAATTTCTGGATGTTCCATTTCTCTATAGATTTATTGGCCAACCTACTGGCCAATCACAGCATTTTCATATTACTTATTATTTGCTAATCTTTGGGCTTGATATTTCAAGCCAGTACCAAGTCAATTGTTGTGTCATGAAGACGTTCGTATATTTGCAGCATAGACTACAGTACTGTACATACGTTGGTAATACAGAATAAACACTGACGGTGTATTAAAAAAGTTTATTGCTAAATAAGGTACCAGTCCCAGCTCTACAGATACAAACCAAAATAAAAACTCCAAAAAAAACAAGGGGAGGTCCAGGAGGGCAAGGACTAACCATAAAACTTGGCAAGGTTAGGATTTTGTAGATAACAATGCTAGTAAAACTCTCATTGAAAATAGTTTCATATTGGGGAGTAGGCACAGTGGACACCACAGTTGGTATGCACACAGA
>BOPN01002037.1:90000-97500 GCA_017312705.2 Penaeus japonicus | reverse complement strand
GGTCAGCTTTATTTGAATGAGGCAATTAGTATGTGTAAGTGTGACTGCTTTTGAGATGGATACACTATGTTTGACTTCAAAGAGGTTTGCAATTTCTTGTTTTTATGACATGAAGTTTATATTACATCGGATTAGTGTTGTTCTATGGATTTGCAGATCTTTTCCTTGTATAATTACAATATTCTTAACCCAATGATGATGGTGTGTCACACCCGTGTGACATGGCTAAATGCCTGATGACGGGGCGACACACCAGTGTGACGTTCCCAATGCAATATTGCATAGGCCCGGCGTAGGGGGTTGCCACTTCTCCCTGGGCCTGTTGGGATTGGGTTAAGAGCAGTTTGTATGCTCCTCGATCTCTTCATTTTCTATCATTATTCATGTTTCTAGTAGCATTTAATTTAGTTGATGTTATAATAATATCTGCTTTTGCCCATTTTTTTTATTAAATAATCTTTTCATGTATTTTTTATTTTTATTTTGGAAGGCCATTTCTGGCTGGAACAATTGTGTGCTCTTGATAGAAGCAGCTTCCCTTAAGCCTTTTGTTAAGGTTTTGCACATACAACTAATGTCACACTTATGCTCATACAACTTTACACTCATACTCGCTCTCTCTCTCTCTCTCTCCAAACACACACTCATACTTACCTACACTCCTTCCCTTACTGAGACAGACAGCAAGCCAGACAAATTTGTGCCTGTGTGTGTGTGCAAGTGTAAATAAATATATATATATAAAACTAGGAAGTATAATACATAAAACATATATATTCCTTTTTTGCACAGTAGCTGAATTTATTAGCATATAATACATCTCTGCATACTAAATAATGACACATTATTGAAACACCAAAAAAGATGTAACAGGAGTCTGAATCAAACTAACACTTTTCCAGGGAGGATGCTAGAAATTTGCACACAAGAGCAACAATTTTTCCATTTTTTTAATCACAGTACACATTTGAGCATGTCTACATCCACTGGAGTCCAGTGCAGTCACAATAGTAGATCTACATTAAACACTGTTCATAGTTCTCCCATTTAAATGTCCAATAATTTTCTGTGACAACAATTTTATAGGAGGCACCTACTCAGAATGGAAGTGTGATGATGGTCATCATTTAAGCACTACAGTACTGATTTTCATCTATGATAAATATGCACTGGTACACAGGAATGGAAGATTACATTTCGCTTTACTTTCTGAAGGCCATCAAAAACAGATGGGAGTAAAAGTTGTTTCACTACATTTTGATTAAAAGAAAAAAAAAAAAAGGAAAATGGAAAAATACTGTAATCTGGTATCACTGATTTGTGCAAGTAATTAAAATATACTTAAGATTCTTAAAACAGACTGCATGATTAAAGTTAGAATAAAAAATCAATGTCTAATGCAGCATTTGCATCTCCATTTGCTTCATCTGCATACAGTATACACAGTATACACTTTAAAGTCCATATGTTTGTGCAGTAGACCAAGATGATTCAGTACAAACAGACCCATTACTTTCTCCAACTGCTATTTACTAACAAATACATAAATAGAAAAGTCTCTCGTCATTCACAGAGGTACGTGCCATGGGTTCCCATTGCAGATTGGTATCCACCTTTTTCCGAAGCCCTTCCGACTCTTGCGGTCTCTGCTCTGGTTCGCCCTTTTACTCTCCCACGCATAAACAAGTCTCGTCAAGTGGAAATGAACAAGTTCCTGCACTCTCTTGAAGCATCCCAAGCAAAATATTCATGCTGGATGTGTATGTATATATATATAAATGACAAGGGGTAAAACTGTGGTGAAAAAGGTATCACAAGAACGAGTGATTACATCATTTATGTAGTTAGTGGTAAGACAAGTATATCAGGGTATATCAAATTCTTTTTCTTTTTTTCTTCTTGCACAAAATTACTTCAGATTTGTTATACCCCAGTTACAAAATAATGCATTTTACAGAGACTGTTCTAATATTTATTTTTCTTTACTAGTATCACGAATCATTATACATACATCTATGTACATACATACATATACATATATATATATATATATATATATATATATATATATATATATATATATATATATATATATATGTATGTATGTATATATGTGTATATGTATGTGTATGTGTATATATATGCGTATGTGTATGTGTATATATATGCGTATGTGTATGTGTATGTATATGTGTATGTGTATGTATATGTGTATGTATATGTGTATGTATATGCATCTGTGTATGTGTATATATATATGTGTATGTATATGTGTATGTATATATGTATGTGTATATATATGTGTATATGCATGTGTATGTGGATGTGCATGTTCATGTATATGTGTATATGTGTATATGTATACCTGTATATTCATGTGTATGTGTATGTGTATGTGTATGTATATGTATATGTGTATATGTATATCTGTATATGTGTGCATGTGCCTTTGTCTCTGTGTACTTCTATGAATATCTCTGTATTTCAAAATCTTCAGCTACTAGAGGGACTGAAAAAGAGCCAATAAAAGCTAAATCAATTCATCTTAATGATCCTAAGAGCATTTGATTCTCCTCTTCTTTATCTGTAACTCTGATATCAAATAATTCTTTGGCTTTGAAGCATAACGATAAAAAAAAAAGAATTAAAAAAAATAGAAAGAAAGAGAGAATGATCCCATGTCAGATTTAAAACTTGTCTTACAGATAGTCTTTTACCTTAAAAATAATGATGGAAGAGAAACCCCCTACTTATCTATTGACATCAATGATGATGCAGGTTCCTATAAAACTGCTATTTTCCTACAATAACTACAAGGTGACCAGAGAGCAAGACAGTTATGCAGTGGTGTAAATACAATCCAATATGAATATGTAGCTAAGAGTACTGTCTCTAGACTACTTTTGGAACAAAGCCGTTTTTTTTCAATTTCTTTTTTTATTATTATTATTTGAGGAGGGGGAGGGGGGGAGAGGATGATTTATTTACAAATATTAACAGATATACTACATGAGCCAACCTGATATGTTGAATCTATTAGCAAGACTTGTGGGTGTGAATGGCCAATGCATCTTTTTTTTTTTTTTTTTTTTTTTTTCCTTTTAGTTTCATATTGTTGGCATAAAAATAATGTGCAAGATCATTTGTGCTTAAAAAATTAAAGCTTACACTAAACATAGCATGAAAGGCAACATATTTGATTTCTTTCTTTCTTCTTCTTTTTTTCTTCTCGTTATTGGAACCAAAACTGGAGACGTTACAAAGGGCTTTTCATCTTATATGAACCTGAAACTGGAGACATTCACGTGTTTTGTCTTCATTCTTTCTCATTTTCTCCTTAAATCTCCCTTTACTTTCATTCTCTCTGCAACGACTCCCAATGAAGATACACGATTTCAAAGACATGACATAACGGTAAAAGAGTACAGCATTAACATTAACATTATACCCCCTTGGCTTCAGTCGTCTATTCCCTTCCACCATTACTTTGATGTGTAACCATGGTAAAGCTTTAGACTGCTATCTTAGAATTTTTACAACTGTGCACAGAAATGCTAAAATGAGAGATATTGTCTGAAAAAAAAGTCATGCATTTGCAAATTTCAGCATAAAATATATTTCTTTAAGAAAAGCTGGACTCTGTGGACCTCAGTCATTTGTAAAGTCTGAATATATCAAATATTCACTCTTTTTTACGAGATATACAATTTTTTTTACTCTTTTTTTTAACCATCAAACCACTGTGAAGAAACTTTTTCCCTCCATTAAAATATTGTCCTCCATCCAAATGTTTAAAGCATCACCATTCATACTTACAACCTTTATTCATTTTGTAGTGCTAATACAAAACAAAGATGCCCTGCATATCACATTCAACTCAAATATTGAACCCATACACACTTTATAGATACATACTCACACTATATTCTTAATAAAATAATAAAGATAATAATAATGATAATAAAAAGGTAAAAACAAAAAATAATTGCAATAATAATCTAGAAAGTACATGTTCCTAACACTTAAAAAATTCTTCACAGGGCCCTAATTGGGTTCCCCATCCACAGAGTTTTCACTGTCAATGAACTCCACATGCGTGAAGGGAAAGTGTCCGACCTTTCCATTAAGTTCACCCTCCCACTGTCCATTAATGTTCATTTTCGTGACCTTGATCACGTCTCCAACCTCCAGTCTCAGGGCTGTTTTGTCATACGCATTGGGGACTCTGGCTTGCTTCACTCGTGCGTAGGCTGGCAACTTCCGCTGTAGAGTAAAACAGGGCTAAATCAATGTTCAGGCAAGATTTGTGTGGAAATCATATTGGTTTTAAAAAAATGACATATCAAATACTTAAGTAAAGCAAATAACCATCTCATGACCTTATGATGATACTCGCATGAAGGAAAAAAAACAACACTAATACCACAATGATAAATATGACAAACTTTCCACAAACACTAACTAGTACTTTACATCTATCTTTTAGAGGCCACTGATCTGTTTGCTGCAGTGTGTGAGGGATAAAAATTCAAACACAGTAAATAAACCTGTAAATCCACACTAAATACAAAGTACTATTTTCTTCCAAGACTTTAGAGAAGGTTAGTTTAGGTAGTTTTGTAATAATATATGCCTAAACATATAAAAAAAATAGAAAAACCAAGTAAGAAAAAAAAATGCACAGTACCAAAGTCTTCAATGCACAACAGCTATCCATATAAACAATTTCATAAAACATTTTCTGCATAATCCAAGTCCTGCTTTTCTGGACAATGGCTGGTTAAATGTGGGGATCTCTTTTTTTTCTTTTTTTTAATCAATCAAGAGGCTAAGGGTCAAACTCTATGTTACTGGCATGCCAATGCTCTTCCGAGGCTGGGGCACACTGGCAGGAATAAGGTTCTGAATGTAAACATGTACTCATAAGTATTCATCTAAAGGAACCTCTGAAACTACTCAGTGGCTTTTCCCTCTACCTGGTGAGAAAGATAAACTGGCTGAACTCCCAATGAAGAGAGGCTACACATACGTCACCTAGAAACGAGAGGTTGAGTTCATGTGTCCAAGAGCACAGTGCATGTCACAGTGCATTCTATATATCATGACATATTAATCATGGAGTGACTTGTATGTCATCATTAATTTCTTCTTCTTACTGTAAAAAAAGAGAGGGAGTTGGCTCTTACCTGGAGACTTGGTTTGGGTCGTTGCGTTGAGTCTGTGGACTGCGTGCTACTTCTGTTTGGTGTCAAGTTAATGGCAATGCTCTCGCCTTCATACTGTCAGGGAATTGTTAAGTATTAGTCAGAATACTTTTGAACCAGAATGGGGTATAAGAGTTATTAAAGGCAGTCTTTTCTTCAGAAAAATAATATTCTTGAAAAAAAGGATATACTCTGTGTGAAATTCAATTGATATATTATACAATCAACACACTTGTTTCACAATAGACCTTATGTCAAATTATACTATTAGTAACAATCTCTATACAAAAAAAGGTAAATGAGCACATTGACTCAAACTATGCCTAACATAAGTAGCAAAAGTAAGGAGGGAGGGAGGGAGGGAGGGAGAAAGGGAGGGAGAAAGAGAGAGAGAGAGAGAGAGAGAGAGAGAGAGAGAGAGAGAGAGAGAGAGAGAGAGAGAGAGAGAGAGAGAGAGAGAGAGAGAGAGAGAGAGAGAGAGAGTATGAGAGAGAGAGAGAGTATGAGAGAGAAAGAGAGAAAGTATGAGAGAGAGAAAGAGAGAGAGAGAGAGAGAGAGAGAGAGAGAGAGAGAGAGAGAGAGAGAGAGAGAGAGAGAGAGAGAGAGAGAGAGAGAGAGAGAGAGAGAGAGAGAGAGAGAGAGAGAAAGAAAGAAAAAAAATTCACCTCATCATACCCCAATTATCCACCCCTCTCACCCTATTCCCTCTCCCTCAAATGGCCAATCCCCCCCCTCCCTCTCCCTCCTCATTTCCCCTCACCTTCTGAACATAGGGCACGGGTATGGATCCCGTCTGGCCCATGGAATTTCTGGCGGTCCACCACTGCTCCTCGTCTTTGCTAACGATGGTCAGAACTTCTCCTTTTCTAAACGGAAGATCGTCGGGATCCTGAAATTTGTATTCTTTTAAGCACGTGACATAATCACACTGGTAGACATTTCGTTATTCTTTTATTCTTTACTATTGTGCAAAATCACTTTCCTTGGGTCATTCATTTAAGAAAAAAAGAAACAGAATCATAACAAAGTGGAAAAAAACGTTGCACTGTTAATTCCACCCTAACATCAAGTATAAAACAAAAGTAAGATCATCAATACGAAGTAATATGTACTTTAAGTTAAGTTAAGTTAAGTACTACTAGACAGAGCGGGATGGCCATTGGAAGAAGTAATATGTACTTTGTATAGCATAAGTTAAGTACCACTACACAGAGCGGGATAGCCATTGGAAAAATAAACACATCTTATTAATTAGCCAGAACCACGGACAAGAGCAGTAACCGCTGTCTCTCTCATACAAACCAAGAACCATGTACTCACGCTCCCCTCGAAGTCGTACTTGGCGACGAACTTCTCGCAGCGCTTGGGCGCGGGCCGGATGAGCGGGGTGCTGTCCAGGTAGTGCAGTTTGTAGAAGTTGAGGAGCGACGGCAGGTCGGGGAACATCTGGTCGCCGATGCGGTAGCGCGTCTGGTCGCCCTGCTGGATCTTGTTGATGATGTAGTGCGACACTTTGTTGTCCTCTCTGGAATTAGGAGGGGGGAGGGAGGGAGAGGGGGTTAATTGGGAAGAAATGATGGAGGGAGAGACAGACGGAGAGGGGAAAAGGGCAAATGGGGGGAAGGAAAAGGATGCGGGGTGGAAAGAAGATTACAGGAAGAGAGAAAGAAATCTTGCGATGAACAAAATACTCAAGACACTTATGCCAATTCTTTGAACAAAAAATAAAAACTACAAAAAATAAAAACTAGCATTTTGTTAGCAATAAAATTTAGCAAATGTAAAAAACAAAGTGACTGAAAAAAACACACCTAGAACTACAAAACAAGAAACGAATAAAGAGAACCAAACGGATGGCAGCACCCACACCGCCTCGAATAAATCCCAGCGCACTCGGAGGAAACTTTAGATCATCTCCTAACACACAATTCCCTTCTTTCTTGCAAACACCACGTAGAATGCAATGGAAATAAACAACGAACCAGTGAACCAACTAGCAAAGGGAACATTCCAAACTCCTCAGACAAACCCTTGACACAGAGAATACTTTACATAATCTAGATGAAGCGAAGCTCCCATCCCTTCTTTCTTTTGACCCCATGCGGACGGGTGTCATGACGTATATGACGCGCGAGTTTTTTTGGCCTGAACGGCGGGCGTCGAGATGTATATGACGATAGTCGCCATGCCATATTTGACGTTGGGTGGGAGTGGATCGCTGTGTTTCTTTATTGTACAATGAGTAATGACTATTTAGTGAGTGATGATGAGAATTGCAATTGCAACTACTATAAG
>BOPN01002037.1:70000-77500 GCA_017312705.2 Penaeus japonicus | reverse complement strand
GAAAAAAAAAGTAAAATAATGAAAGCAGCATCGTAAATTACAATGAGTGTCCAGACCATAACGAGAAATGAAGTTGTTCGTGCCAGGTCGGGGGGAGAGGAGGGGGAAAGAGGGGAGGGGGAAGAGGGGAAGAGGGGAAGAGGGGAGGGGGGAAGAGGGGAGGGGGGAAGAGGGGAGGAGGAAAGAGGGGGAAGAGGGGAGAGGGGAGAGGGGGGAGGGGAGAGGGGAGGGGGAAGAGGGGAGAGGGGAAGAGAGGGAAGAGGGGAGGGGGGAAGTGGGGGGGAGGGGGAAGGGAGGAGAGAGAACGCCTCCTCGCCGCGACTACACAGGCAGGACACGCTCCGCTCGCTACACTTTTATACGGGTGTTTGTCATCATTACCGGGTTATGGCGACTTCAGGAACAGCTGCCGCCGTGATCCCGTCCTCTGCTGGACTTCCACGCTCATGGACTTCCACGCACACGCACAGGCACGCACACAAATATAGAGACAGTTTCGCTCCCACGCAGACACACATACAAATTCTCCTCTCTCCAGACAGATGCTCTCGTCTCTCACACTCACACACACACACACACACACACTCATACTCATACTCACACTCACACACAGATCTATAACGTCAACATGGTGCACCTTATCTCAATAAAATATCCAATCAAAAGCGTGGCAACAGAAGGGGGAAGGAAGTTAGGAGGGAGGAAACGGAAGGAAAAGAGGGGTAATTTCCAAGGGGAAAGGGGAGAGGGAGCGATAGCATGGCACCCTTTCGCCTTTACAATGAGGAAGGGGGGGAAGGAGGGAAGGAGGGAGGGAGGGAGCTTCCGAAGCCGTAAAAACAAAAATTGTTCAAATATTTCCAAGGAAGTTTACGCATAACGACGCCTTGCGAAAGATCCCAAGACAACCGCCGGGTTTTATACGTGGGATCGACCTTACCCTACTGGCTTCTAACCCGCGTTGACCTGACCCCGTCGGGACTCTTACTCGGCGCTCGGGAAGTGCCGACGGAAATGACCCGAGTTTGATGAAGGAGGTAATTTTTTTGATGAATATAGTTTTTACTAAACAAGTTGATATGTTCATATATCTTAGAACATTCTTACAAAATGATGTCTGATTATCCGATATGATTGATTTTATGATACTAGTTGATCACGGTTGAAATGGAAACATCGTCCCTAGGGTTGAAAATTGATTTTATTAAAGCTGTATGTTTTATTATTATCAATATTATTACTGTTGGTGTTGCAATTGATTGATATAATTATTGTTGCAATTATCATCACTATTACTATTATGATTTGGTTATGAGGGTAGGCAAAGGAAAGCCCCTTAGCCAACTTTGCAAAATTAGTGGCGAACGCTGCAACATAAGATACTTCTGGGACCTTTTTTTTTTCTTTTAATTCGATAATGAATTTGGGAGGGGGGGTATGAGAATGAGGGAAGGTGGTACAAGGATGGAGAAGGCGAGAGACAGAGGGACACCCGGAGAAAGAAACCGAGATGGAGATAAATAGAAAGAGAGAAAGAGAAAGAGAGAGAGAAGCAGGCAAGGGCGCCCGGGGCCAGCAAGACGGGCGGGGGAAGCCACTAAATAATGCAGGCGGGCAAACACACGCCATGCCCTGCGCCAAAGTCTGATCACATGCCTGACGAAGGCACGCTTACACGCGGGGTAGGGGGGGAGGAGGAGGAGGAGGAAGAAGGGAGGGAGCGGAGAATTAAGGGAGAAAGGAAGGGTGGGAGGAAGAAGTGAAGGGGAAGAAGGGAGGAGGAAAAAGAAAGAATGAA
The DNA here is from genome assembly GCA_017312705.2 of Penaeus japonicus. Lineage (NCBI taxonomy): Eukaryota > Metazoa > Arthropoda > Malacostraca > Decapoda > Penaeidae > Penaeus > Penaeus japonicus. The sequence goes on along the minus strand of BOPN01002037.1, from coordinate 75,702 downwards.
CGATAGGAAAAGAGAAAGGACGAAAGGGAAAAAAAGAAAAAGAGAAAGAAAGGAAGAAAAAGAAAAGGAAAAAGAAAGGGAAGGAAGAAAATGCAAAATGAAAAACGAAAGGGAAGGAAGAAAAGGAAAAGCGAATAGAAAGGTTAGAAGAAAAATAATATAGAGAGAGCGAGAGAGAAAGAAAAAGAGAAAGAGAAAGAGAGAGAGAAGAGGGTGTGGCTATGTTGCTAAAGGCTGGCAAGAGATTTAATTATGGGATGAAAGAGGCGTTTCAAAGCTGAGAACGATACTTTAGAAAGATGGGGAAGGAGAAATGAAGAACAGGTGAGAAAGAGAGAGAGAGAAAGAAAAAGAGAAAGAGTGAGAGAAGAATCCAACCTCCCCTAAAAGCGAAAAAGAAAGAAAGAAAGAAAGAAATACATACACACTCACACACAGACCGAGAGGCAGCGAGAGAAAGATACAAAAAAAAGGAAGAGTCAGCAATCCAATCCAGCAACCAAAACAACCCAAACAAACAATAAAAAAGTAAAAAAAAAAAAAAACAATACAATAAAAATCAAATTCCTTTACCAAGAAAACCCCGCGCAGGAGGAGGAGAGGAAGACCGCCAGAAAATCTTGCCGGGGGTTGAAGGATATGGCGACGACGCGGAAATCCTTGTCATCCCTTTTGGCGTGACACAGGTGGTGGTCAGGGAGGAGGAGGAGGAGGATGGGAGGGGGGATGAGGAGGAGGATGGGAGGGGGAGGAGGAGGATGGGGGAGGGGGGAGGAGGAGGATGGCAGGGGGGATGGGAGGAGGAGGATGGCAGGGGGGAGGAGGAGGGGAGGGAGGGGGAGGGGGAGGAGGAAGAGGAGGAGGAAGATGGGAGGGGAGGGGAGGAGGAGAGGGAGAGGGAGAGAGAGAGAGAGAGAGAGAGAGAGAGAGAGAGAGAGAGAGAGAGAGAGAGAGAGAGAGAGGCGAGAGTGATAGATAAGAAGCGAGATTAAGAGAAGCGAGAGAGAGAACCGAGAAAAATAAGAGAAAGAAAGGAAAAAGAAAGAAATAAAAAATAAATAAAAAGAGAAGACATCCAACAGCAACACAACCACAACAAAACAGAGCCAACAACCAAAGGACAGAAGCGGCCTACGAGCGAGAGAAAAGAAAGAGCGGAGCCGGGCAGAGAGGGATAAAGGACGGGAGATGGAACGTGGAGATAACTACCCCCGGGGGCATTAGGTCCCGCCGTCTAACCGCAAGGACACTTCCCGCCTTTATTGATTAGACTTTCATTATGAACCCCCGATAAAGAAATTTAAGCGGACGACTAAAATACGCTCGCATTTTTTTTTTTTTTTTTTTTTTTTTTGAGGGGGGGAGGAGAAAGAGGAAATCTAATATGAGAAAAAAAGTAAAGAAAGACAATCCAGTAAAAAACAAACAAAACAACAGAAATAAGTAAGATTAATGAATATACATCAAACAAAGACTTAAAAAAACAACATCATAATGAGAAAACTTTCCAGAGCAGTAAACTGATATCAAGCAACAATTCCAAGATATGTCAATATCCTTAAGAATTCCTAAAAAAGAGAAGTATTAGCGATATCAAAGGAGCCAAAGACATCGACAATCCTCCCACAAGAGTGAAATGAAGCACTAATAGGGGGGCCACAGATTAAACAAAAGAAAGAAGAAGAGTGAAATGAAACGATGGCGAAATTAAGCGATGTGAGGAGTGACAACCCGCCGAAAAAACGTGAAACGCAGCGATACTGAGGGTGACATATATCTACAAAAGAGTGAAAATAAGCGATATTGACAGTGACAGATGTCTCGAAAGAGTGAAAATAAGCGATATTGAGGGTGACAGATATTTACGAGAGAGTGAAATGCAGCGATATTAAGAGTGACAGGCAATGGCGCACCTCCTACAAAAATCGACCGGGCGTTCGACAATTGTTCGCCATCGACACAGAGTAATTACAATCGTAAAAAACGGATGTGCGTGCGTGGAGAAGGGGAAAGGGGGAGAAAGTGGAAAGGGAGGAGGGAGGGGAAGGGGAAAAGGAAGAGAAAGGGGAAGGGGAAGGGGAAAGGGAGGGGGGAGAGGAAAGTGAATGGAAAGGGCAAGGGCAAGGGAAAGGGGAAAAGAGGAAGGGAAGGGGAAGGAGAGGGCGAGAGGGGGAAGGGGAAGGGGAAGAGAGAGAGAGAATGAAAGTAAGAACGAGGGAGATAGAGAGAGAGAGAGAGAGAGAGAGAGAGAGAGAGAGAGAGAGAGAGAGAGAGAGAGAGAGAGAGAGAGAGAGAGAGAGAGAGAGAGAGTACTTACCCTCAAGCATCAGAATTTAAAGCGGCGTTTGCAGGGGCAGATGGAGAGATCGAGACGACGCGCCGGAAAAGGATGAAGATGAGGAGGAGGAGGAGGAGGAGGATGAGGAGGAGGAGGAGGAGCAGCAGCAGGAGGGAAAGGAAGGGAGGAGGAAGATGAGGATGAGGATGAGAAAGAAAAATGCAGAAAATCAAGAGGGAAGGGTGGAAGGAAGAGAACACAAGAAGAAGGAGGAGGAGGAGGAGGAGGAGGAGGAGAGGGACAGGGGGTTAATGAAAATGGGAAAGCGCTTAAAGGAAGATGATGTGGAAGCGAAAGAAACAAGGCGAAGGAGACAGGTACCTAACGAACAGAAGCAATAACAACAACAATAACAGCAATAAAAACAACCCTATCAAGTTTAAAACGCATCAAGGTGGGAAATCGATCAAGCGACCATACTAAGTGATCACCTTAAGGGAGGACGCCGGCGTCGGACACAAGGAAAAGAGGCGTGGGCGGTGCTTGGGCGGCCTCCTGCGTGCACCAGCCCCGTGACACCTGAGAAGCAAGCTGGGTCTTGCACCTGAGCTGTTCCCTCTCAACTGCACGCGTAGCAATATTTGCACGGTGTTTATATACAAATAGGCATGCTACTAGATATAGCTGTGTATGCAAGTTAAATACATGTATTCACATGAACGCACACACACGAAAAGAGAAAGGAAGAAAAATAAAAACAGTCGTTTGTCGTAACGCGTCAAGATACACACACATACACATTCATACACATACATACACGTACACATACACACGGAAACCGTAACTGCGGAAGCCGAAGGTAAGGCTCACTTCCGGCAGTGTGGGAACACGCCCAAGCCAGGCCCGCGATCGTGCGTTACTTGCTTGAAGCTGAGGCAGGGAGGAATAAGCAAGGGGGGGGGCACGAAGAGAGGACAAAAGAGTAAGGCAATTCAGAGAAGGAGGGGAGGGAGAGAGGGGGAGAAGAAGGGGGAGAGGGAGGGAGAGAGAAGGGGGAGAGGGAGGGAGATAGGGAGGGAGAAAGGAAGAGAAGGAGAGAGAATGAGAGAATGAGAGAATGAGAGAATGAGACAGAGAGAGAGAGAGAGAGAGAGAGAGAGAGAGAGAGAGAGACCGAGGGTGAGGAAAAGCAGAGAGAGCGCTGCAGTGAGCGTGGGCGGGGAGAGCATGAGAGGCGAGGGGAGGCGGGGGAGGGGAGGAGAATATGCACGTCTTCAGAGAGGTAATTGATCCAGGCAAGCCACAGAGTTAGTGGATGAACACCACGAGGTATACCCCTCCCTCTCCTCTTCCCACATCTTTTTCAAATAACAGAAACGCTAAGAATGCCTAATCCGTAACTGTCAAAACGTGTCCGTAACACGCACGTGAAAATTAGCCGGAGAAACAAGCGTCCGTTTGCCTCTTTTGAATCCTATCATCATCATCATCATCATCATCATCATTAACAACACAATCCTCCTCCTCCTCCTCTTCCTTCATCTTCTTCCTCCCTCATCCCCCCTCCAGCTTTCCCTTCACCCCCCCGCCCTCCTTCCCTCCCTCTCTTATAGCAGAGAAAGGGATACGATACCTCAAGCGGAGCCTTCACACATGCCACGCAAGCTAGACAATGCCGCCGGTGTTGATAAACAAGAGAGGACTGATGCAACAACGCCCGTGCAACAACGACCTCCATTCTGTTGCAAAAAAAAAAAGCGTTGGAGAATCCTTGGAACCTAAGTCGTTTCCTGAACATCTATGCACTGTGAATACGGACTAGACGCCGAATAATGCCGACAAAAAAGGTAAACGAATAGAAAGGAAAGAAGGACAGTGGGAGGGAGGGAGGGAGGGAGGGAGGGAGGAAGGGAAAGACGGAAAGAGAGGCATGGAAGAAAAAAAAAAGCGGTTCGCGAATAAGCTGAAAACTGAAACTGAAAATTCTAGGCCTAGACCCCGAGGTGAATAATATAAAATTACACAATAAATTTCATGGGAGTTTACTAGAAGATTCCAAATTGCCGAGAAGAAAATAATGGTCTTGATATAACCTCGATCTCGAAGCTTTATATCCTCTTCATAAAGGGGGGAAAGGGAGGAAAGAAGAGAGAGAGAGAGAGAGAGAGAGAGAGAGAGAGAGAGAGAGAGAGAGAGAGAGAGAGAGAGAGAGAGAGAGAGAGAGAGAGAGAGAGAGAGAGAGAGAGAGAGAGAGAGAGAGAGAGAGAGAGGGAGAGAGAGAGAGAGAAGGAGAGGGTAGAGAGAGAGAGAGAGAGAGAACGAGAGGGTAGAGAGAGAGAGAAAGAGAGGGAGAGAGAGAGAGAGAGAGAGAGAGAGAGAGAGAGAGAGAGAGAGAGAGAGAGAGAGAGAGAGAGGGAGAGAGGGAGAGAGAGAGAGAGAGAGAATGCGAAAGAGTTAGAAACCGATAAAAAAAAACGAAAGAAGAAGAAGAAAAAAAAAAAAAATTCTAGACGTAAAACACCGTAACTCATCAGCCGACTCCGTAAACACTCACCGTTCGCCGTTGAAAAAGCTCTTCCGCTCCGGCATGGCTGCAGGCATGAGGGCGAAGGGAAAGAACACTCTTTTTCACTGCAACACAAACACACTCCCCTCGCGCCCACGCGCCGCCCTTGCAACGCCCAGCCCTCGGATCACACGCCCAAAATTGCACCCTCCGCGCCCGCCTCGTCCGCGTTGCAAGGAATGCGAGGAATTCCCCTTGATCACTCGAGGCACGCGACGTCGAGGATGACCTTGAGTAGACGCCGGGCAGATGCTCGTGGTTCCGTGTTGCGTGCTCTCCGCCCGCTTTTTACCTCAGTTCCCCCGAAAAAGATACACTATTATCGATTTTAACCTATTCACTATGCATTGTCTAGTCACGATTTGTTTTCTCGTCGCATCCCAGTCTATGTGGGTAGACTCTGGGCGTGAGATAGGGGTGAGGTGAGCGGGGGGGAGGGGGGGGGCTCCTTGTCTAGTCCTCCCCCTTTTTTTCAAATCCAGAGGAATCTTCCTAAAAGATCCGAGTCCTTAATGCACATAAACACCAAGCACTTTTAATGAGAGAAAAAAATAAAACGACACACACATACACAGGTATCGAATCTGTCTCCGTTCCGACGAGGGAATGCTTGGGAAACTCCACAGCCAAGACGCTTCTAGAAATCTCCGAAGAGGAACGGGCGAGTAGCGTTCAGACAGAGACAGACAGACACACAGTCGGACTAGAGCGCGGGCGGGCGGGCGTTCGTACAGCAGGCATCCACGGCCGCGACTGCCGCCCGCGCCTCCACCACCGCTTCGCCACAACCACCCGCCCTCAGGAGTGGAGGGGCGGAGGCACGGGCGGACCTCCTCTACACACTTGACTAACTTGCCT
>BOPN01002037.1:57500-62500 GCA_017312705.2 Penaeus japonicus | reverse complement strand
AAGAGAGAGAAAGATAAAAAAAAAAGATAAATAGATAAATAGGGAGGGAGGGGGAGAGGGAGGAAGAGGGAGAGGGAAGGAGGGAGGGAGGAAGGGGGAGAGGGAAAGAGGGAGGGAGGAAGGGGGAGAAGGAAGGAGGGAGGGAGGAAGGGGGAGAGGGAAGGAGGGAGGGAGGAAGGGGGAGAGGGAAGGGGGAGAGGGAAGGAGGGAGGAAAGAAGGGGGAGAAGGAAGGAGGGAGGAAGAAAGGGAGAAAGGGAGAAAGAAAGAAAGAGAAAGAGAAAGAGAGAGGGAGAGAAAGTGTGAGTCAGAATAAAACAGAGAACTCTTCCCAAGACCCGAGGGACGTGCAGGAAAAGGGGGGTGGGGGAGAGGGGAGGAGACAAGCGGAGGAAAGAGAGAAAGAAAATAATCCCGGGCGATTTTCCCTTTAATTTTCCTGCAGCGGGGATCATTTTTCCTCCCGAAACACAGTTTATCCATCCACGCGTTTATCTGCACTCTCTTTCACCCGCCTCCATCTTCTTCCCCTCCTCCTTACCCCCTCCGTCTCCCTTCCTTCCTTTCTCCCTCCCTCCTCGTCCTCCTCTGCCTTCCCCCTCACTCCTTCCTCCCTCCTCTTCCCTCTGCCTTCCCCCTCACTCCCTGCCCCTTACTTCTCCCTTCCGCCCTCCTCCTAGCCCTGCCTTCCCTCAATCCTTCCTCCCTCTCTGCCTCCTGCTCTTCTTTCCCTCCCTCCTCCAACCTTCCCCCCCAAACGTTCCTCCCTTCCTAACTCCTACTTCTCCCTCCGTCCCTTCCTCCCTCTCTCCTCCTTCAAGCTCTCCCCACTCCTGTCTCCCTCCCTCCCTCCTACTTCCTTCATCTGCCCCCCCCCCTCCTCCTAAACTCTCCGTCCTTATCCTCCCTCAACCTCTTCGCATACTTGTCCTGAATGTTTCATTGGCGCAACAAAGGCAAGGACAGAACAATAGGAGTTTAGCTTCACGCGATATTTGCAGCATTTGCGGAGGGAAAAGGAAGAGGAGGCAGGAGACGGAGGAGGAGGAGGAGGAGGAGGAGGAGGAGGAGGAGGAGGAAGGAGGATGGAGGAGGAGGAGGATGGAGGAGGAGGAGGATGGAGGAGGCAGGAGAAAAGAGGAGGAAGAGGAAAGAGGAGGAAGAGGAAGGAGGAGGTAGGAGGAAGGAGGAGGAGGCAGGAGAAAGGAGGAGGAAGAGGGAGGAGGAGGAAGAGGAAGGATGAGGATGAGGAAAAGGAGGAGGCAGGAGAGGGGAGGAGGAGGAGGCAGGAGAGAAGAGGAGGAGGAGGCAGGAGAGAGTAAGAGGAGGAGGCAGGAGAGAGTAAGAGGAGGAGGTAGAAAGGAGGAGGCAGGAGAAGGCAGGTGAGGGCAGGAGAGAGGAGAAGGAAGAAGAAGAGGCAGGAGGGAGGAAGTGTAAGCAGGGGACAGGAGGAGGAAGAGGAGGGAGCAGGGGGAGAAAGAGGCAGGTGGAAGGAGGAGGAAGAGAAAGAGGAAGAGGAGGGAAAAGTAGAAAAAAGGGGAGAAAGGCGGGTGAGAAAAGTATAAAAAAAGAAAAAATAATAATAATAAATAAATAAATAAAATCGGGAAGGAACGGGGAGGATAGCGATGATGATGATGATGATGATGATGAGGGAATAAGGGAAGACAGGGAGAAAGAGAAACAAACGGAGATGAGAAAGAAGCGAATATTAACCAGGAATTATGCACGGGCTAGCATTACTCAGCCTCTGCACAGATTTCAGTCGCTTAACCCCCTACCCCTCAACCCCCTCCCCACGTCGCTTGCCCCCCCCCCCCCCCGCCCCCACCTCCGCGAGCGAGCTGTTTATCTCCAGAATTCTGCTCATTTGCCCAAGCCAAACATTTAATAATATAATCTCAAGATCGGGCGTGTATTAACATGGGGCAATTACGTCTCTCGGAAGCGATATTACTAATTCATCTCTCTCTCTCTCTCTCTCTCTCTCTCTCTCTCTCTCTCTCTCTCTCTCTCTCTCTCCCTTGCTTACCTAGTTCACATTTCCTATGTAATAACGCTTGCAAAAAATATCCATTTTCCGTGAAGTTTGCCCAAAATAACTAAATAAAAGAGAGAGAGAGAGAGAGAGAGAGAGAGAGAGAGAGAGAGAGAGAGAGAGAGAGAGAGAAAATATGTATGTGGATTGGATGGTAATCGGAAAGAGAATATATGGATCATGGAAGAAGGGTGAGAATGAAAAACAAACAAACATGAAATAAAAAGATGACGAGAGAAGATAAAAAAAGGAATGAGGCGGTGAAGAAATAATTTCACACTCCCTCCCCCCTAAAAAAAAAAAAAAAAAAAAAAAAAAATGGTTCCTCTCTCTCTCCTTCCCCCCCCACTCCTCCTCCTCCTCCTCCTCCTCCTCCTCCTCTCTCTACTCCCCCACACTCCTTCTCCTCCTCCTCTCTCTCTTTCTTTCTTTCCCTCCCTCCCTCTCTCCTTCCCCCCCTCCCTCCCCCCTCCCTCCGGCAACCAGACAGCGCCAAAGCGAAGAACAATGAGCGAGTCCGAGGGAAATGGATGCTTGGAAATGAAGCGATGTTATGAGTTCCCAAACACTGCAATGTGCGACGACGTCCGAGCCCTCCCCTCCCTTCCCCTTTCCTCCCCTTCCCTCAGGCCCTTTCTCTCCCTTTCGGCCTGACCGCTTGTTGACAGGGGGAGAGGGAGAGAGGTAGAGAGAGGGAGGTAGAGAGAGGGAGGGGAAAGAGAGGGAGGGGGAGAGAGGGAGGGGGGGGAGAGGTAGAGAGAGAGAGAGAGAGAGAGAGAGAGAGAGAGAGAGAGAGAGAGAGAGAGAGAGAGAGAGAGAGAGAGAGAGAGAGATAGAGGAAAGGTATGAGAGGGAGGAGAGGAGAGAGAGGAGAGGAGAGGAGGAGGGAGAGAAAAAGACAATCTAACCCAATCATTAAATCAGACAATACATAACGAAGAGCGCAGTCACTCACTCATGCCGGGACACTTTCTTCCTCACGAGATCACACCGTACCTGCAAAGAAAATAAAAAAATAAGTAAATAACAAATAAATAAATACTACAAATAATATTGGTAATATTAGCATCTGCTCGTCACAAGAGCTACTCCCATTCCCAAGCCAACTCCAAAAAGCCTCATTCCATCACACTAAATAAATCTAAATAATTTTGTCTTCAATCACCGATTCAATTATTTCAATCAACTTCGTACAAGTTCACAACTGTGCTCAATGTAGTTCACAGATGCTGCAATCCCGAACGATGATCACACCCGAAAAGAAAAGAAAGAAAATACACACACACACACACACACACACACACACACACACACACAGAAACATATCCCACCTTCAATCCAGTGCTTTCAGTCACCACATACATCCTTCTCTGCAAGCATGCACAGCACACGTTTCTCTGCATCCTGAACCGAGGAGGGAAATGGATGCTTGGAAATGAAGCGATGTTATGAGTTCCCAAACACTGCAATGTGCGACGACGTCCGAGCCCTCCCCTCCCTTCCCCTTTCCTCCCCTTCCCTCAGGCCCTTTCTCTCCCTTTCGGCCTGACCGCTTGTTGACAGGGGGAGAGGGAGAGAGGTAGAGAGAGGGAGGTAGAGAGAGGGAGGGGAAAGAGAGGGAGGGGGAGAGAGGGAGGGGGGGGAGAGGTAGAGAGAGAGAGAGAGAGAGAGAGAGAGAGAGAGAGAGAGAGAGAGAGAGAGAGAGAGAGAGAGAGAGAGAGAGAGAGATAGAGAGGGAAAGGTATGAGAGGAGAGGAGAGGAGAGGAGAGGAGAGGAGAGGAGGAGAGAGAAAAGACAATCTAACCCAATCATTAAATCAGACAATACATAACGAAGAGCGCAGTCACTCACTCATGCCGGGACACTTTCTTCCTCCCGAGATCACACCGTACCTGCAAAGAAAATAAAAAAATAAGTAAATAACAAATAAATAAATACTACAAATAATAATAGTAATATTAGCATCTGTTCGTCACAGAGCTACTCGCATTCCCAAGCCAACTCCAAAAAGCCTCATTCCATCACACTAGATAAAGCTAAATAATTTTGTCTTCAATCACCGATTCAATTATTCAATCAACCGTACAAGTTCACACATGTTACTCCAATGTAGTTCACAGATGCTGCAATCCCGAACGATGATCACACCCGAAAAGAAAAGAAAGAAAATACACACACACACACACACACACACACACACACACACACACAGAAACATATCCCACCTTCAATCCAGTGCTTTCAGTCACCACATACATCCTTCTCTGCAAGCATGCACAGCACACGCTTCTCTGCATCCTGAACCGAGAGCAGCAGCACCACTTTCATCCCGGTTCTGGCCTCATCCCGCGCCCGTATCACCCGCGAGGCACTTTCTGACACTTGGAACCATACCGGTATATCTATGTCTGTATCTCTATCTGTATCGATCAGTCCAAATCAATAGATGCAAGATGATCGTATCCGTAATCTCTCGTTGCTACCAACAGGGTCATCGTTTATCAATGGAAAGTGTCATTTATCTCATGGCATGCCATTAATTGTTATTATCATAATTTCTCTATCCGATTCCTGTCCTCTCTGCCCCCTCCCTCTTTCCCTCCCCTTTCCCTCAAGAGGAGAACAAAAATTTTCCATTCATTTTCTCCGGCTTTCTCATTCTTTATCGAATCTGAGGAAGAGGGGGGAGGGGGGGGGGCTGAACGCAAGCCCTCCACTCTCCCATTGCCCCACAGCCATTAATCAATGACCCCCCCCACCCCACCTGGTCCCCTTCCCGCACCCCCACCGTCCACACACCCTGCGGAACTGCCAAATTATTCATTCGCGACACTAACCTCTTTGGTATCAGGGTGCAGCTCCTTCTTGTCCTTCTCTCCTCTTCCCTTTTGCCTCTTTTATTTTATATCCTCTTATACCATCCTACATCATTATAAAGCACACACACACAAACACACAAATCT
>BOPN01002037.1:37500-52500 GCA_017312705.2 Penaeus japonicus | reverse complement strand
TCCCCTGTCTCTTTCTCAAAAAATGAGAAGTGATCATAAAAAAAAAATCAATGACACACCCAATGACAAGCTTCCAGACCGCACTAACCCCGCGAATTAAAACCGCAGCTACAATACGACATCGAGCCTTGCACAATCGATAGCTCCAAGCAAGAAGGTAAAACGGGGAGGGGGGAGGGAAGGGGAGAAGGGGAGAAAGGGAGAAGGGGTGAAGGGGGAGGGAAGGGGAGGAGGGGAGGAAAGGGGAGAAGTGGGGAGGGAGGGGGAGAACGGGGGGAAAGGGGAAGGGAAGGGGAGAAGGGGAGAAAGGGGAGAGGGAAGGGGAGAAGGGGAGAAAGGGGAGAGGGAAGGGGAGAAGGGGAGAAGGGGAGGAGGGGGGACGGAGGGAGAGGGAGGGAGAAGAGAGGGGAAAAGGAAGGAGGGAGAGGGCAGGGGTGTGGGAGGGGGAAGGAGGTGAGGGAGAGGAAGTGTGGGGGTGGAAGAGGAAGAGGGGAGGGAGGGGAAAGGCGAGATGGAGGTGAAAGAGAGAGAAAGAGAGAGAAAGAGAAAGAGAGAGGTCTCTAGAATGGACAGAAATAAAGCGGGATTGAAGAGGCCTGAATGATCGTGTCCTTCACTCGTATGTGCGGGAGGGAGGGGAAGGGAGAGGGGGAGGGAGAGGGGGAGGGAGAGGGGGGGGGGGGAGGGGGGAGGGAAAGGGTGAAAGGACGGGAAGAACAGGCGGGGAAAACGGGAGGGAGGAAAGGGGAGAACAGGAAAGGAAACTACGAGAGGGGAGGGAGAAAAGGGAAGGGAAGGGGAGAGTGGAAAGGACGCGAAGAAGGGGAGGAAGGGAGCGAAAAGTGAAGTGGATTGAGAATAAAAGCTGGAATGAAGAGGGCGTAACGACCAGCAGAAGTGGAAAGGGTGAGGAAAAAAGTGAAGGGAGGAAAGGAAAGAAATTCGGGGTGGGGGTGGGCAAGGGTAGAAAGATTAAGACTGGTCCGGCTTTCCCTTTCTCCCTCAGTAATTCTTTAGTCAAATTTTCCCTTTCCTATTTCTTTAGCCTATTTTCATCCCAGTTATCGATTCAACTCTACTTTCTCCCTTCCTATTTCCTTAACCCTATACCTCTCCCTATTTCTTCCTCATCCCCATTTCCCTCCTCTTTTGCATCCTTATTCTCCTCCTTCCTTCCTTCTTCCTCTGATCCATCACGTCACTGGGCATTGAACATCCATAACATTACAGGAACATCTTTGGCAACATATATTATATTAACCACCATTGTGTGCGAGCTCGAGAGAGCGAGTATGTGTGCGCGAGTGTGTTATAGAAAGAGAGAGAGAGAGAGAGAGAGAGAGAGAGAGAGAGAGTGAATGAGGTAGGAAGGGACAGACAGAGATAAATATACGTGCTCGTGAAACACAATAATCAACGATCGCTATGAATGACTCATACAATTCAGAAATGATAATAATATAAGCTTTCAAAAATGATTATTCGTAAAAAATCAACCTCAGATTATATTTAAAGTGATCCAACTCAAATTAAACAAGTCTTCGCATACAACATCGCTAAAACTCTACGGTACCCGCGCGGACGATTTGAAATAACTGGCAAGATTAACATGTAAAAGACAAAGTGTGGATATAGACTGGAATACAAACACTATTGCAACCTCATGAAAGGAAAATATGAAGGATCTGACAAGCTGTAGCATGAATCATTAAAGATTAAATACAACCAGATATATTTATCTATGTCATATGATGCAAGAAAAAGTCAATACAATACGGAAGAAACTCGGCGCTAATATCCATTCAGGTCACCCAGGAAGATGTACAGATATATGTAAATAATTGCATGAGAGCAGAGCGAGAGAGAGAGAGAGAGAGAGAGAGAGAGAGAGAGAGAGAGAGAGAGAGAGAGAGAGAGAGAGAGAGAGAGAGAGAGAGAGAGAGAGAGAGAGAGAGAGAGAGAGAGAGAAAGAATGAGATGGAGAAAGGAAGAGAAAGTGAGAATGTGTGTGTATATTACTGTGTTAATACCGAAAGATAACATTGGCACGTCGTTACCCCGTTCTTGTTTATCAACCAAGAAAAAGTTATGGAGTGGGTTGCAGAAAGAGAGGGAAAGGTGGAAGGAGTTCATAAATAATAAGAGTGGGTCTACGTTAAAGTACAAGTGAGGAGTGCCATTCAGCATGGGACATACCACAACGACTCTAGAAAACTATATGGGGGTGGAGTAGAGCTGGGGGGAGGGAAGAGGGAAGGGCGGATGGTCTGGGGCTGGAAGGGGGAAGAGGAGGAGGAAGTGGAGGAGGAGGTGGAGGAGGAAGAGGGGGAAGGAAGGTAAGGAGAGCTCAGAGTGTAAGCAGCGAGACCTACTGTTTACGTCTAGCCCCTAATAATAGACATCTGCTCTCCTTCACATCACTCTCCGTTTTTCTTTCTCTTTCTCCTTTCCTTTCCCTTCCCTAGCCTGTACCTCCATCCGAGCTACCAAATGAATAGATCAATAATATTCCTTCCATTATCATATCCATTCAATTATCTATATATTTGTTGATGCCACAAACCTTCCCCCCCCCCCCCCACCTAAGGACGAGGGGACCAAAGCATCCTTAATCTTGTCATCCACAGGACGGAGAGGGAGTAGTGGGGGGAGGGGGGTTACGTAATAAATGCTAAGGTGATATGAGAAGCCTGATAATGCCAACAATTCCGAGTGATAAAAAGTAAGGGAGAGATTGTGAGCGCTGTAATTTGTACAGTGATGCAATATACCTTGGACAACAGTATACGGTTGATACAGTATGAAACAAAGTCAAATCAAAAGCAAGAAACCATAAAGCGTACATAAAGCAAACAAAATAAAGTAGACTTGTCGTTTCAACGCGGCATTCCCTCAATATCCCGTCAACACGAAGCAGCAAAGGAGAGAATGCTTATCTCCTGTCCCTCCCCCTCCCCCTCCCCTCTCCCCGTTCTACTTGTTACTCCCCTTCCCCTCTTCGTCTCCTCCTTCCTATTTCTTCCCTTCTCTCTCACTTCCCCAACCCCGACCCCTTCATTATCCCATATCCTCACCCCTACTCCTTCTTCCCCTCCAACTCCTCTTCCTCTCCCTCTCCCCTCAATCTTCCTTTCCACCCCCCACCCCCATCCCAACCGGTAACAACTAGACCACGGCGTCTTTGAAGCGGCAGGTAGTTACCAGAATATCTTATCTTTAATCTCTAGGACAAAATAGCTAGAGATAAGTAAACCTTCCGATGATATATCTACTGAAGCCAATCAGTTTGGCTGCGGTCGTGAAATGGAACGGATGTACATATGAAAGGAGGAAAAAAATCATTTCAAAATATAAACACGCAAGCAAGCAAAGACATCCAATACAAAGACACCGCTTCCCAAACATTAACAAAGCCACATAGCACAATGACACGGGCAGAATAGAGAGAGAGAGAGAGAGAGAGAGAGAGAGAGAGAGAGAGAGAGAGAGAGAGAGAGAGAGAGAGAGAGAGAGAGAGAGACTCACATGCACACAGAGAAACGTAGACATGTAGACGCAGAATAAAGTAAATGCCACATGCACAAAGAAAATACTCACGCAGACGTAGCATACTCACAAAAACAAGAGACAAGTAAACTCACACATACAAATGAAGACACGTGGTCGCAGAAAACTCACAAACACACATACATTCATCCTCACACTTGCATCTACACAGGTATGCAACTTCAACTTCACTGACCTAGTTCTTTCTCAATAAATCCATATCAACATTATTAATGCAAGCCAGTGCCACGGGAGGCGACGTAATGCCTGATGCTGATTTATAGATCTCAGAAAAGGTTTATAAAGAAGAGAATAAACAATAATAGTATTACGTACACGGAGAAGAAGAAAAAAAAGATAGCAAAGAAAAAAGGAAGGAAAAATTCAAGTTGCAACACACCAACACACACACACACACACACGCGCGCAATCCGGCAACACCATCGGCCACTGTTGCGCTCCAGAAACTGCCATGGAGTATCGAATGAACGCAGAATCGGTGTCTGTGTATGTGTGTGTGTGTGGGGGGGGGGGGTAACGCTATACATCTCCAATGTCAAGGCTGCAAGGTTGCAGGAGAAAGTGAGCCGGAAAGGGGAACATATTCCCTTCGGACAACGATTTCGAGTTACTCTTCGGGATATGGTTTGACGTCTAGCGACTTTCTAATAAGGAGTCCGGATGTAATGGTTAGCGTTTTATCAATGGGTCGTCATCAGCTCAGCAGCAAGACAAGATCTAACTGCAGTTTGCAATTAATAAAACAAAAAGAGGACGGAGTTCAACAGAGCGACATAAAGCAGGCGAGCCCAGCAGACAAACACCTCCGTGTATTAGCCACTACAATGTAAACGAGTCTAGAGCAACATTCAACAACGAGCAGAACAACACACCCGTCTGCTTACAAGTAACATCAACAGAGTGACGCTGAAAGAGCTGAGATGGAGAAGGCAGGCTGAGGCTCCCCAGGACAATACGCTGTCGCCTTTATTTTTATATATATATATTGTTTAATCTAATTGTAACGGTTACTCTAGTATAGCGGAGAACATCTTCGATATGTCACTTGATATTATAAGGTAAGGTTAATTGGCTGTGTGCATGTACGCTGCCACTTGCCACGTGGAACACCAGAACTCACTGCTTTTATTTTTCATTCCACTTTCCTTTATTTTTACACAGAAATTGAAGTGCTGCAAAAATCTAATAAAATATGGGAAAAATCATATAAAGTGAACATAATGGCCCAGAGCATGTGTTTAATACATATGATGATTAAGGATTACAAGAGTCTATCTTAATTAGATATAAATTTGTAACTTAGATTCATCGCATAAACTCTCGCACGGGCTCTCACGTGCTCACGCAAACTCATAATTTCCCAAACTCGTTCACTTACGTAAACAAACAGAAACACACACACACACACACATTTGGTGATATATACTTTCAATCCATACGCTTGGAATAAAAGGAGGCCAGGATAAGCTACAGAACTTGTAAATGACGATGAAGGGTTTTTAACCCTTTCATATATCTTGTTTATCAAATACCCCCGAGTATTAGGTACCCTTTTGGCCAATTACCCACTCGGATTACATGCTACCACATATGAGTCTGTGCTATGATTCTAAGAAGGTAATGCACTTTTGTAACGGGAACTCTCAAATCATTAACTGAAACAGGACGGAGTTTCCCGTAGAGTATATTCATCGTTTAAATGTCCTGTATTGGCCTCTGCAATTCAGCCATCCGCGACAAGGATCATTTTAATATCTGACAATACACACACACACACACACACACACACACACACACACACACACACACAGAGAGAGAGAGAGAGAGAGAGAGAGAGAGAGAGAGAGAGAGAGAGAGAGAGGGAAGGAGGAGGAAGAGAGGGAGGGAGGGAGGAAGAGAAGAAGAGAGGGAGAGAGGAGGAGAGAGAGAGAGAGGGAGAGAGGAAGAGAGGGAGAAAGGAGAGGAGAAGGAGGAGGAGGAGGAGGAGGAGAGGGAGAGAGAGGAGAAAGAGACAGAGAACGAGAGAAAGAACGAGAGAGAGAGAGACGGACGAATGGACAATGACAGACAATGGTAAAGTGCTGGTTAAAGAGAGAAAAGAGAGTAACAGACAGGGTCAGAGGTCAGACTCCGACAAATAAGACTACATAAGAGACAAACAGGCGAACATCAAGAAGCAATCGGAAGGAAAAGAGAACGAGAATGATGATCGAGAAAAGCTCCGGCAAGAGCGCAATGAAGGCAAAGGCGTCGAAGGAGGGAGTGAAAGAGGGAAGAGCTGAGAGAGGAAGAGAGAGGAAGAGAGAGGAAGAGAGAGGAAGAGAGAGGAAGAGAGAGAAAGTAAAAGGAGGACGGAGAGTGAGGGAAAGAGAGTGTGACAGAAGGAGAGGGAGAGGGAGTGTGACAGACGAAGGGGATAAGGGATGGAAGAAGGGAAAGCAAAGATGATGGGATATAGAGAGACGAGAAGGGAAGAAAAGGGGAGAAAAAAAGAAAGAAAGAGAAAAAGTGAATGGAGGGAGAGGGAAGGAAAAGGAAGAAGAGAAAGAGAGAGAGAGAAAGAGAGAGAGAGAAAGAGAGAGAGAGAAAGAGAGAGAGAGAGAGAGAGAGAGAGAGAGAGAGAGAGAGAGAGAGAGAGAGAGAGAGAGAGAGAGAAAAAGAGAAGAGATACAGAAGAAGAAAGGGAGCAAAGTGAGAGAGGAGACATAGGAGAATAAAGAGAGCAAAGAGAGAGATGGAGAGGGTGATGGGGAGAAGGGGGGGAAGGGGGGAGAAGCGGTTCTCGCCGACCACTTGACTGCCGCCGCTTTCAAAGACTCGCGGGAATCGATCGCGGCGTCGCCCGTTTTGCCGCTCGAGCACGCACGCATTTCGCCTTTTCTCCTTCTCCTTCTCATCCTCTCTCTCTCTCTCTCTCTCTCTCTCTCTTCGTACTGGATAATCTGGAGCTCTCGAGTCTCGGGTTTCATGGAATTTGACAAAATCTAAAATAAATGAATAAATAAACAATCATAACTATATATGCTCTGATATGCATTCAGGAGATAGATAGATAGATAGATAGATAGATAGAGAGAGAGAAAAAAAGACACAGAAAGAAATAAAGACAATGAAAGAAAGTAGGAAAGCGAGAGAAAAGCACGGAAATAAAAAATAAAAAATAAATAAATAATCCACCACAAAGCTCGGAATGCCCTCAGTGCCAAACTCTTCGTCGCGCGGCGCGGCACGGCGAAGCTGATCGTCGGTCGAATTCCAACCACCTGGAACGGCGTTCGCGTCGCGCCGTCACGTTTGCCTCAGTCTTGCCATGCGATATATTTTATATTTCCTAAAGGAATGCACAATGCAATTCGCAATTGGGTTCGCTGGCACAGGGGACAAAAAAAAAAGAAAAAAAAGAGAAAGAACAGAAAGAAAAGAAAAGAAAAGAAAAAAAAGAAAAAAGAAAAAGAAAATAGAAAAAAAAGGTGTTCCAATGGGGTTTCTATTTCCATTTCTTCTGTTTCTTCTCCACCGGTGAACACGGGGCAAAGGAGGCGATGTCGAAAGTTTTATGCGTTGCAATGAAAGACCATCGCCTTGCCTCGTTTACCTTGTATATGAATGAGTTATTAAAAAATGGTTTTAGGAGAGAGAGAGAGAGGGATGGAGAGGCAGAAGGAGAGGGAGAGGGAGAGGGAGAGGGAGAGGGAGAGGGAGAGAGAGGGAGGGGGAGAGAGAGAGAGAGAGAGAGGAGAGAGGAGAAAGGAGACAGGAGAAAGGAGATATAGAAAAAGATACAGAGAAATAGAGAGATAAAAGAGACAGTGAGCGCCGGAGAGGGCAAGCCGGCGATACCAACGCCAAGAGCGAGAGGTTGCGGGATGCAAGAGGTAAAAAACGGCAAAAGACCACAGGCGCCGCAAAGGAAGTGACACATCCACTCGCACGAACGTACTTACAGCTAGGTGGCAATCAGTGAATCATGAGTGAGTAGGTTAGTGAGTGAGTAGGTTAGTGAGTGAGTGAGTGAGTGAGTGAGTGAGTATTTGTATGCGTGTCTATACGTGTTTGTTCGCGTGTGTGTTAGTGAGTTTTTATATGTATGTGTGTATGTGTGTGTGTGTGTGTGTTAGTAAGTGTTTACATGTGTGTGTGTGTGTGTGTTAGTAAGTGTTTACATGTGTGTGCGTGTGTGTTAGTAAGTGTTTACATGTGTGTGTGTGTGTACGTATTTATTCGCGTGTGCGCGTGCATGCAGGTGTTTGTGCTCGCGCGCGCATGTACAGACCACCTATCATTGCCACGGCCGCACAGACAAGCTTCAGTAACAGCAGTGCAGGAGGTTCGCTATCATGAAATTCCCGAAGGCAAGAAGGAAGGAGCAGGAAGGAAATGGTTGGACAAGTCGACTGTTATCATGCTCTTATCGCCGCCAATCATCGCCGGAGAGACAATCAGGCGGGCAGGTGTTTCGCCGACTCGGAGCGTCGGAAAATGCCACAGAGGAAAGACAGCGTACCAACATCCGCTATTTGGAAATTAAATGAGTTGGTTTTCAAGGGGGGAGGGGGGAGGGGAGGGGGGTAATTGCACAATATGCATGACCGGGTAAACTTCCCCCAGGAATACCAAAGGAGAGGGAGAGGAAGTGGGAGTGGGAGTGGGAGAGGAAGAAGAGAGAGAAAAAAAGAAAGAGAGATAGAGAGAAGGGGGGGGGGGGGGGATTAGACATCACTAACAAATTCAAGCGCAAATCAATCTGTCAGTGGCGATGTCTATAAGGACGTTCTGTCTCGTATATCAACTGAATCAACAACGGTTGCGTCACACATATATCACATACAAACAGCATAAATGACACTCTTATTTAACCAATACAAAGTAATCATGAGAGTTATAGAAGAGAATCATTACACTGAGGAATGGAATATAGTGTATTTTCAAGGAATTATCCCTATCACTATCGCAAGAAATTAAAATAAAAACTGCTACAGCAGACACAACGACAATGGTAAAAAAAAAAAAAAAAAAAAAAAAAAAAAAAAAACAACCAAAAAAAAAAAAAAAAAAAAAAAAAAAAAATCATTTCCTAACGGAGAGCTTGACTCATTTACAGACCCGCGCTATCATCACTCGCCTAATCACCGCGTACTCATCACAACGTACTCATTCTCGCGTACTCATCACCATCATCGTACAAGGTGAATTTAACTTCAATTGGCGCATTTGGATTGGGTAAATAACTGCAGGCATATTTGTCTTTAGTTCTCATTAACTCAAGTGACTTTAATTAGCTTATCGCAATCGTCATGTGCATTCACAACTGGAGTGAGTGAGTGAGTGAGTGAGTGAGTGTTTGAGTGAGTGAGTGAGTGTTTATGTGAGTGGGATGCGTGAGTTTAAATGTTTGTATGTACGTGTACACATGTACGTGTGGTTGCGTGCGTGCGTGCATGGGCATGTGCGTGTAACACAATGTCAGTTATAAGTGTCCTCAGTCACAATGTACATTTCAACTGAAGTACATTCTCAGTACTATATTCAAAACCTTTGACAGGAAGGGATTATCTCAAAGATAATAAAATGACATTACACCTATCATCACCCTATCGTCTTTAGCCTCTCTTTAAAACCAGTTGAGAACTTGATGGCAGTGAAATTAGCAACTAACAACTATCATCTTTTAAAATATCTGAATTTCTTTCATTATACTTTTACCAACTTTAGCAGTGTATTTGCAGATAAAAAAAATACTGAACTCACATGACAATAAGATGATACATACGAGAATTTTAGTAACTGTACTATGTAGTTGATACTATTTTTTACCTCCCTCTTCCCTTCCTTCCCTACCCTCCCTCCCTCTTTTTTTTGCAGAGGGAGAGAGGGACGTTTTAACACTGACCTCAACGTCCTGTTTCCTTCGCTTCAGTTCACACAGACAACAGGCAACACGCCTCTGACGAATGATGTTTGTTTAATCCGGTGATGACACATGATGCATGGCCCAAGTTCTCGGAATTTCTCTCGTGTCAATTAGGAGGATCGTTCATTAGCAGGAAGTATTGCGCTTCGCTTCTCGTCTCTCTTCCCCTGTCTGTCTGTCTGTTTGTCTTTCTGTCGGTCGCTTTGTCTTTGAAATGTCATTCTGACTGTACCTCTGCCTGGTTGTCTATCTGTCTTTCCCCTCTGTATTCACAGCCATAAAATAACCCTCATCTTTTGTCTTCATTCTCTTTGTAACAGAATCCTTGAAAAAACAAAACAAAAAAAAAACATCGAAAATGAGAGACGTATTTTTTTTTTTTTTTTTTTTTTTTTTATTATTATTATTATTACTCACGCTACACGCAGATAGTAGGACTCCTTTCTGTACCTGCAAAGTAAAAAAAGAATAGATATTAGTTCACGCTGATCACGACACCAATGACGTATTAAATCATATTGTATTATATCATATCATACATAAATTAATATAAAAGAGCAGCTAGATAGCTACCTAGATAGATGAGATAGATGAATATGCGCTTATAGCCACGAAAATACCCACGTAAATAAACAAACAAACACACAGACGACGAATCACGACCAATTAGCCTACGACCATCATCACAACATCCTTCCATTCGGTCCTTCTCCTCCCCCATCCCCCTCCCTCCCTCCCTCCCTCCCTCCCTCCCTCTCTCCCTCCTTCCACCTCCCTCTCTCCATTCTTGACTTCCTTCGACAAAAGGGAAAACCTCAGCCTCCTACGACAATCTATTGTCTTCCTTTAACCCCTGACCTCGTTTTGCCATTGTTTGCCGTTGGTTGCCACAATTACAAGGTGACCTCGTGTTGTGCCGTAGTTGTTTTTCTACTGGTTTTGCTGCTTGGATAATTGTTTGCTCCTTAGTGAGTGTCGAGTGAGTGAGTGAGTGAGTGAGTGAGTGAGTGAGTGAGTGAGTGAGTGAGTGAGTGAGTGAGTGAGTGAGTGAGTGAGTGAGTGAGTGAGTGAGTGAGTGAGTGAATGAGTGTTTGTATGCGTGTGTCTATACGTGTTTGTTCGCGTATGTGTTAGTAAGTTTTTATATGTATGTGTGTATGTGTGTGTGTGTGTGTGTTAGTAAGTGTTTACATGTGTGTGTGTGTGTGTGTTAGTAAGTGTTTACATGTGTGTGCGTGTGTGTTAGTAAGTGTTTACATGTGTGTGTGTGTGTACGTATTTATTCGCGTGTGCGCGTGCATGCAGGTGTTTGTGCTCGCGTGCGCATGTACAGACCACCTATCATTGCCACGGCCGCACAGACAAGCTTCAGTAACAGCAGTGCAGGAGGTTCGCTATCATGAAATTCCCGAAGGCAAGAAGGAAGGAGCAGGAAGGAAATGGTTGGACAAGTCGACTGTTATCATGCTCTTATCGCCGCCAATCATCGCCGGAGAGACAATCAGGCGGGCAGGTGTTTCGCCGACTCGGAGCGTCGGAAAATGCCACAGAGGAAAGACAGCGTACCAACATCCGCTATTTGAAAATTAAATGAGTTGGTTTTCAAGGGGGGTGGGAGGGGAGGGGGGGGGTAATTGCACAATATGCATGACTGCAACTTCCCAGGAATACCAAAGGAGAGGGAGAGGAAGTGGGAGTGGGAGAGGAAGAAGAGAGAGAAAAAAAGAAAGAGAGATAGAGAGAAGGGGGGGGGGGAGGATTAGACATCACTAACAAATTCAAGCGCAAATCAATCTGTCAGTGGCGATGTCTCTAAGGACGTTCTGTCTCGTATATCAACTGAATCAACAACGGTTGCGTCACACATATATCACATACAAACAGCATAAATGACACTCTTATTTAACCAATACAAAGTAATCATGAGAGTTATAGAAGAGAATCATTACACTGAGGAATGGAATATAGTGTATTTTCAAGGAACTACCACTATCACAATCGCAAGAAATTAAAATAAAAACTGCTACAGCAGACACAACGACAATGGTAAAAAAAAAAAAAAAAAAAAAAAAAAAAAAAAAAAAAAAAAAAAAACAAGAGCATCCAAACAAATATAAGACAATAATAATAATTAAAAAAAAAAACATACAAAAGGTCTAAAGAAAATCACAACAAAAAATATCAATACATAACGAAACTCCGCCTCTCCTCCACGCACTCAGAACAGATAAATCATACACCGCAACATCAAAGAAAGACAAGGAAAAAGAAGAAGAAGAAGAAAAAGGAGGAGGAAATACAAAACAAGGAAATAAAAGTCTCCTCTGATTTCTTCTCTCCTTTTTTTATTATATGTTTCCTTTGAAATGTCATTCTATCATGCACTCATCTCGACGCCCGATCGTTCTCTTTTTGTTCACACATGTGCTATTCTTTCCCTAGAACCCAAAATAACCGTGAAAAGAGAGGAAATAAAAGAAGTGGATGGATGGAGAAATGGGGAGAGGGAGATGGCGGAGGGGAAAAGGGAAAGAGGGGGGAGGAAGAAAGCTGGAGAGGGAGAGGAGGGAAAGAGAAGGATGGGGAATGAATGGGAAATGTGGGGTGAGAGTTGAGAGAGACAGGGAGGGAGGGAGGGAGGGAGGGAGGGAGGGAGGGAGAGAGCGAGCGAGAACGAGAGAGAGAGAGGGGGGAGGAAGGGAGGGAGAGGGAGAGAGAGGGGAGGGAGGGAGGGAGGGAGAGAGAGAGAGAAAGAGAGAGAGAAAGAGATGAACACAGAAACACACAGACATACATATACGCATGGATTTATACAGAGGAAGGGTCGAGACATATTTCCTATGAGCAGTCAGTCACTCTTGACATCACAGACATAGCATGAAGCACGACGCCGGATGCGTCAGATTCAACCCCCCGTCTCTCTTTCATATATATATATATATATATATATATATATATATATATATATATATATATATATATATATTATATATATATATATATATATATAAACCTAAATACACAAACGTATCCGTGTGTCTCCCAGTCAATTCCCGCGAGACGTCATGCACTGCGATTACCCCCGCCCGGCATCCATCCCCCACAGGTTATATAATTAGTGGCAATTAAAGCGACCAATCACGGATAATATGCATAAAAAGCGAGTGGATCGAAAAGACATGTTGGCATTAGCGAGGTATAATGACATGTCAACTGACACACGCTAAGTAGAAGCTTACGATGAAGATGTGGGAAAATGTTGTTTGAGCTTTAAGAAATGAGCTCTCGGCATGCAAGGCTTCGTGTAAGCTCTTTCGCGACTCGAAGACGCTTGCACGTTGCCAAGAACATCTACTGCAGTTATCCTATCTGTACTCCTTGACATCTAGGCCTAAAAGGAATCTGAACTTTTACCTGACAAGAAAACCTCGTCGTTTGTGAAATGCACGAAGAAGGGTATGTGTATGTGTATGTGTATGTGTATGTGTGTGTGTGTGTGGGGGGGGGTCAGACGTCACATCAATCTCTCCTTGCTCACCCAGTGCTTATTTTGGCCATGATTCTTGCAAGCAAAAGGGTACGTTCGACACAGTACAGAAAGGATGCAGAACGTTTGGGTAAGATAAGAAAATAAGCGTAGGAAAACACACACACGTATGTATGTGTGCATTTGCGTATTTCCGGACGCATGGATGTATGTGTGTATGTAGGTTCTATGCATGCATGCCCACTCCTCCTTCTCCTTCTCTTTTTTTCTTCTTTTTTCCCCCCCCCCCCCCTCCTCGCCCAAGCAAAGCAGGGGGGGGGGTAGATGTAAATTATAGTTCATTAAAAGCAGATGAAACATGCGAAAGGAAGGAAGGTAATGGAACAATGAAGATAAAGGGAGAAAAGAAATTAAAAAAAAGGGATGAGAAACGGGGGAGGGAAGGAGAGACTGACGGCAAAATGTGGCACAAGGGGAAGGGAAAGGTCAGATAAAATGCGAAAAAAATGGAGAAAAAACAAAAACGAAGTAAATAAACGCAGGAAAAGGCAAAAAGAGGGAGGACCGAGCACAAAACGGGAAAAAAATAATACTAGCAAACAAGGAAGTACAACAAAATCACAAATATTAAGCTAGGTCTCTGTATGGCTTTGTACTTGAGTCAGTTTAGTGTAACGCACTCAAACATCCGGCAAAGACCGTAACAAGAAGCAAGGGATAAGAGATCCCCTCATCTCCCGGCAAATATAAAAGGTATAAATAAGAATTATGAAGATGATAACAATACCATAAATTAAAAAATCATTAACAACGGAGGCATAGAAAGAAGGAAATAAGACGAGAGAAAAGAAAGATGGATATGCATGCGCTCGCGAGCTTTCTAGGCCGAGGTCTGTACAGTACATTCCCATAGGCCTATCTTGTGTATACACTCCTTCACTCACACCCACGCCCACTCCTTGCTCTACCCTACACTACCCCCACTTCTTCGCCCACCAAACCTTACATCCAAAACCACGCCCACTTCTTCACGCCCACTCACGCTAGCTCCTTGCTCTAACCCTTCCCTCGCCCATGTCCACTTCAATCCCCCCCATCACCCACCCCCCACCCCCAAGCCTCTCCTTCTCCCTAGCCTTATCGATATCCAGCGCCACCTCCTCCTGATCCCTAGGGAAAGTCGGGGAATGGAGGGAGGGAGGGAGGGAGGGAGAGAGTGGGAGGGAGGTAGGGAAGGGAGGATCGAAGGGCGGGGTGCCAGTGCCAATGCCAGGACTTGCGGTCAACGTCACTGGCCAGCCGATAACCCTCCCCTCCCCCTCCCTCCACACATACACATCATCCCTTACCCTCCCTCCTCCCCTAGTCTCTTCCTTTCTTTCTTTTATCTTTCTTTTGTTATGTAACAGACGCACCCTCGAGGAACCTTCCCTATACAATACGGCTTCGTTATCACGTAGGGTACGGATTTCGACGAAACTTTGCCCTCCTCCCTATCTCTCTCTCTCTCTCTCTCTCTCTCTCTCTCTCTCTCTCTCTCTCTCTTTATCTCCTCTTTCCTTTTGTTCCTCCTCCCTTTGTCTCTGTCTATCTCTTTCTCCCACCCCTTCCCCCTCTCTCTACCTCCTTATCACTATCTCATTTTCCCTTTCCATCTCTCTCTTCCATTAATTCGTCTTTCTCCTTTCCTGTTCTTCCCCTTCTCCTTTCTTTCTCTCTCTCTCTCTCTCTCTCTCTCTCTCTCTCTCTCTCTCTCTCTCTCTCTCTCTCTCTCTCTCTCTCTCTCTCTCCCTCCCTCTCTCTCCCTCTCTCCCTCCCTCCTCCCTCTCCCTCCTTCCCTCCCCCAATCCGCTTACTCTTCTCCCCTTCCTTTCCTCCTCTTTCTTCCCTCCCTTACCCAGGCCCCTCGCCTCTCCTGGACGCCGCCTGTCCGTTATCAGGCCAGGCGGCATAGAAGGCATCGCCAAGGTATGCGCAGAATGTCCAGGGGATGGAAGAAGAATGGGAGGATAGAGAGAAAGAGGACGCGGGAAGA
>BOPN01002037.1:17500-30000 GCA_017312705.2 Penaeus japonicus | reverse complement strand
ACCCCACTCCACCCCCGTACATTATCCACGAGGCATCTTATTCAGAAAATCCGCGAACGGCCGGGATTAAAGGCGAACGGCCGTTGGACGCAAGCACTTCTCCAGGAACACGCGCCGAGAGAGTCCCCTCCCCCCTCCCCTCTCCTCCTCCTTCCCCAGGTTCTTTCCTCTCCCTCTTTCGCCCCCCTTCACCCCCCACCATCCTTCCACTGCCTTTATATACCGCTACATCCAAGGATCTGAACGAGCTTGCGTGGGTACGTGTGTGCGTGCATGTGTGCATATGTGTGTATATGTGTGTATATGTGTGCATGTGCGTGTGCTGGTGTGAATGTGCGTGTGTGGGTGTGAACGAGCATGCATTCCCGATCGTACACGCCTTCCTCCCCTTCTCTCCATCCCCCCCCCCTCTCCAGCGCATTCTCCCCTCCCCTCCATCCAGACGCCGGCCGCAACCCACACGCAATTCCGCACTGCTTCCAGTACAATCTAGCGTGCCTGTCCGCTCACCTCCCTGCTCTGGTAGCTGAACTTCAACTCAGGTTGGGGTCTCCAGTGCCCATTCAAACCTCAAGCTTATCGCCTGCCTGCCTGCCTGCCTGTTTGCCCCCCCCCCCCTCTCTCTCTCTCCCTCACTCTCTCTCTCTCTCTCTCCCTCTCCCTCTCCCTCTCTCTCTCTCACTCACTCTCTCGCTCTCTTTACATATACACGTCTGAACATGTCCTGTACAACCAAACACCCTTCCCAGGCTGAGAATAATACCAATCAAACACTATTAATAACCCGGCTACAATACATTCAACATAGCATTTTCAACATATTTTCAACCGATCTGGTAGTGGGAACTTACCCTTACTCCCAAAAAAAGTATACATATATAAGAGCGTGTACATAGATAATAAAATAAAACAACTTCTAAACATTACAATTAACAGTTCCATCAATTTCTCATCAAGCTGTCGGTTGTGCCGTTTCGTCTGACATTTACTGCAAACCGGAAATAAAGACGAGGGACGACACATCATTTACACTGGGTCATACAACCCTTGTAAATGCCTGTGGTCTACCTGGAGTGAAACGCGAGACAAAAATAAAATTAAATAAAATAAACCTACTTTTTATGACACCGCTGTAGATATTGTTTTTAAAACTATTACTACAGTGTACCATATTTTGAAACATGCCCATGAACAATGAACACTACTTTATATAAAAAGGTATAGCCACAGGTGTGTGTGTGTGTGTTTGTGTATATATATGTATGTACATATATATATATATATATATATATATATATATATATATATATATATATATATATATGTATGTGTGTATGTGTGTGTGTGTGTGTGTGTGTGTGTGTGTGTGTGTGTGTGTGTGTGTGTGTGTGTGTGTGTGTGTGTGTGTGTGTGTGTGCGTGTGCGTGTGCGTGTGCGTGTGCGTGTGCGTGTGCGTGTGCGTGTGCGTGTGTGTGTGTGCGTATGTGTGAGCGAGAGAGCACGTGCATGCGTGTTATACACAAACACCAAAGCAAACAGGCCGGGCACAGGTGCAGTTATGGCACTTCCACAACCCATAGTCACGGCAACTGCCATATATCACAAAAAGGCTTCGAATTTCAATTACGGGATGTCGGACCCAGATTGATAAGTGTCAGAATGAATCGCGAATTCCCTTCGCTTGGACGTCATGACCAAATCAGGCACTGTAAACTCCTCTCTCGACCTGGCGGAAGAGAAGAGAAAGAGGGAGGACGAGGGACGGGAGAGAAAGGGGGAGGAAGGGAGAAGAGGACGGGAGGGAGGAAGAGGGAGAAGAGGGCGGGAGGGAGGAAGAGGGAGAAGAGGACGGGAGGGAGGAAGAGGGAGAAGAGGACGGGAGGGAGGAAGAGGGGGAAGAGGAGAATGACGAGGGGGTGGAGGGGGGGGGGGCAGAGAAGAGGGAGGAATAGGGAGGAGTAGTGGCAGTAGGAGTAAGAAGAGGGGGGTGGGGGAGAAGAAGAGGGAGGAAGAGGTAGGAGGAGAAGAGGGAGAGGAGGGGGGGGAGGGAGGAGGAGGGAGGAGGAGGAAGAAACGGAAGAGGAGGAAGAAACGGAGGAGGAGGAGGAGGAGGAGGAGGGAGGCCAAGCCCAAACATCCCCGCCGACGCAAATCACGGCGCGATGGATGGGATGGATTGGATGCTGCATCGACCTGCATCTCCCGGAGCCTCTTAGCGCGCCCGCTCAATTACGGCCAAGAGGCTTACCGTTGCGACCATGTTTGGGGACGGGGTTGGAGGAGAGGAGGAGGAGGAGGAGGGCAGATGGCGGAGGAGGAGGAAAGATGAAGAAGCGTGGGAGGAGACGGAGGGTGGGGGGGAAGAGATGGGTGGAGAAGGAACAGGAGGGAAGAAAACAAGAAGGAAAGAGAGAATGGGGGAGGGAAAGAAGAGAAAAAAATCGAAAGGGAGCAACGGAGCGGTAGAAGAAAAGAAAGAAAAAAAGGGGGGAAGGAAAAATAAAGAACGAAAAGAGAAGGGAAGGAAGGACATATTGAAGAAGAATGAAATGAATGCATGGCTATATGCCAAGAAAAAGCTTAATACGAAATGCAATACTTCCTCCCCTCCCGTCTCTGTGTGTGTATCTGTGTGCCTGTCTGTGTATATTAGGATTTTCAACTCAATACATGAGTACCTGTCTGTTCTGAATGAAATTCCAAAATAGATCCTGGTTCATAAAAATAAAAGGTAGCCTACTCTATTTTCAAACACAAATTTACTATTGGATTCTCATTTCCTCACCCAAAGGTAGAGAAGTAAATAACACTAATATGATAAGGATGTCGGAACTAAACAAATATACAAAAAAAAATACATAAACAAATACACAATCACAAAAATAAAAATAAACAAACAAATACATAACCTAGTACACAAAAAATGAAAGCATAAATAAATAAACGAACAAACACATAAATAAATCTGGATTAAAACCAAAATCCTTGCTTCCCTCTCCTTCTCCCCCCTCCACCCCCCACCCCTCACCAAACCACGCACGCCCCGTAATGGTCACACCGGGCCAAAGTTTATGTAGGATTAACGACGCTATTGAACTCCCTCGCCCTAATGCGGTGCAATACAATGCGATAAAGCGCATCCGGGCGTCCTGCGTCGTTCGTCGGAATGCACATTAAAGCAGCCAGGTCCAGGCAGGTGGAGGAGGAGGAGGAGGAGGAGGAGGAGGAGGAGGAGGAGGAGGAGGAGGTGGAGAAGGAGGAGATGGAGGAGGTGGAGGAGGAGGAGGAGGAGGCGGAGAAGGAGGTAGAGGAGGAGGAAGAGGAGGAGGATGGGGAGGAGGAGGAATAGAAGGAATAGAACGGAGGAGGAGGAGGAGGAGGAGAGAGGACGGGGGAACAAGGGGAAATCACGGGGAGACACGAAATAGGGATGAAGACAGGGTATGGAAACGAGGGAGGAGGGGTAGGGGGCCAAGACAGGGTATGGAAAGGAAGGAGGAAGAGGAGGGAGGGATAAGACAGGGTATGGAAACGAGGGAGGCGGGGGAGAGGGCGGAGACAGGGTATAGAAGGAAGAAGGACGAGGAGGAGGAGGAGAGACGAAGACAAGGCATGGAAAGGAAGGAGGAAGAGGAGGAGGAGGGGGGGGGGGGTAACACAGGATATAGAAACGAGGGAGGAGGAGGGGAAGGGAAGGGAACGAAGAAAGGGTATGGAATCGAGGGAGGAGGAGAAAAGGAACGAAGAAAGGGTATGGAATCGAGGGAGGAGGAGGAAAGGAACGAAGAAAGGGTATGGAATCGAGGGAGGAGGAGAAAGGGAACGAAGAAAGGGTATGGAATCGAGGGAGGAGGAGAAAGGGAACGAAGAAAGGGTATGGAATCGAGGGAGGAGGAGGAAAGGAACGAAGAAAGGGTATGGAATCGAGGGAGGAGGAGAAAGGGAACGAAGAAAGGGTATGGAATCGAGGGAGGAGGAGAAAGGGAACGAAGAAAGGGTATGGAATCGAGGGAGGAGGAGAAAGGGAACGAAGAAAGGGTATGGAATCGAGGGAGGAGGAGAAAGGGAACGAAGAAAGGGTATGGAATCGAGGGAGGAGGAGAAAGGGAACGAAGAAAGGGTATGGAATCGAGGGAGGAGGAGAAAGGGAACGAAGAAAGGGTATGGAATCGAGGGAGGAGGAGGAAAGGAACGACGACAGAGTGTGGGAACGAGGGAAGGGTAGGAGACATGGCAGACAAACGAAGAAGAGATGGAGAGGGAGGAAACAGGTAAGCGACGAGGAGGAGTGAAACGATGACGAAAAAAGGAAGAAGTAGATGAAGAAGAGAGGAAGAAAAAACAACGACGGGGCTATTCTTTGTCCACGAGCATCCGCTCCGTTGCGGTAATGAGAAGGGATATGGAAAGATTTATCAAGAGATTTACATTCACACGCCTCTCTCTCTCTCTCTTTCTTCTCTCTTTCTCTCTCCCTCTCTCATACTCTTTTCTCCCCTTGCCTCCTACTCTCTTCCCCCCTTCCTCATAATCTCTTCCCCTCTTCCTCCTACTCTCTTCTCCCCCTCCCTCCTACTCCCCCCCTTCCTGCTAATCTCTTCCCCTCTTCCTCCTACTCTCTAACCTCCTCCCTACTACTCTCTTACCCCTTCCTCCTAATCTCTTCCCTTCTTACTCCAACTTTCTTCCCCTTCCTTCTACTCTCTTCCCCCTCCTTCCTACTTTCCCCCCCCTCCTTCCTATTCTCTTCTCCCCTCCTTCCTATTCTCTTCCCGCTCCTCCCTACTTTCTTCCCCCTTCCCTTCCCTTCCTTTCCTTCCCCTCTCCCTTCCCTTCCTTCCCTTTCCCTCTCCCTACCTACCACCCCGCCCCACGCCACACCTTGCCTGCGTGTGCCATAGCGTATCGCGGATAAAAATACCTCCCCCGGCGAAGGTGTAGTCATGCAGACGGGCCTCATGACTCAACTCTGTACAGCCTCATGAAGGCCAAATGTCAAATGGCGAGACTCCCCCCCCCTCCCACTCCACCCCTCCCCTCCCCTCCCTTCAGTTAACCAATGAGGGAGGGGGAGGGGGAGGGGGGAGTAAGGGAAAGGGGAAAGGGGAAAAAGGAGGAGCGGAAGGGAGGACTTAAGCGCCCTAGACGCCCTTGAGGGCTGAGTGTCCGTTCCTCTCTTAGAGCGTCCTTCAGGTCACCCAACACTCGTTCAGACGCGCCCCATGTCGCGGTGTCTCGACGAGGGGCGAGTGGACGAGGTGGAGAAATGAGGAGGGAGAAGTAAGAAGGAGGAGGAGAAAGTAGGTTGAGGATAAGGATGAGGATGAGCAGTAGGAGTAGGAGTAGGAGGAGAAGGTGGAGAAATGAGGAGGGAGAAGTAAGAAGGAGGAGGAGAAAGTAGGTTGAGGATAAGGATGAGGATGAGCAGTAGGAGTAGGAGTAAGAGGAGGAGGTGGAGAAATGAGGAGGGAGAAGTAAGAAGGAGGAGGAGAAAGTAGGTTGAGGATAAGGATGAGGATGAGCAGTAGGAGTAGGAGTAGGAGGAGGAGGTGGAGAAATGAGGAGGGAGAAGTAAGAAGGAGGAGGAGAAAGTAGGTTGAGGATAAGGATGAGGATGAGCAGTAGGAGTAGGAGGAGGAGGAGGAGGTGGAGAAATGAGGAGGGAGAAGTAAGAAGGAGGAGGAGAAAGTAGGTTGAGGATAAGGATGAGGATGAGCAGTAGGAGTAGGAGGAGGAGGAGGAGGTGGAGAAATGAGGAGGGAGAAGTAAGAAGGAGGAGGAGAAAGTAGGTTGAGGATAAGGATGAGGGGGTAGGAGTAGGAGGAGGAAGAGGAGGTGGAGAAATGAGTAAAAAGGAAGAGAAAGGAGGAGGAGGAGCGGGAGTAAGAGGAAGGAGAGGACGAAATAGGTGGATAAAAAAGAGAAAATGGAAAAACACCTCGAAGGAGTCAAATTTCTTTAACACTTACATTAAGGCTGCCTGGAATTTCACTTTTAATTGCTCACATCTAGTTGCATAACCTCATTCCACTTCCGGTTCTCATGCGCACGCATGCACTTGAAAACACACACACACACACACACACACACACACACACACACACAGTCAAAGGCACAAACAGGAAATAATAAATGGGTAATATCAAAGGTAACTGATTAGATTTTCCATATTTCATTCAGATAGGATAAAAAATAAAAAAAAATTGTGAAATCTAATCCCATTTGGAGGCCTTAATTCCCTTAATCTGAAAAACATCATGACAACAGTGAGGTCAGTGACACGTGACAATAAATGTAAATTTTCGTGCATTTCAATGCTGTATTAGGATATAACCGATGATAAGATTTACAAATATACATACATACATACATACATACATACACACACACACACACACACACACACACACACACATATATATATATATATATATATATATATACATACATACACACACAGATATACATACACACACACCCATATATACACACATAAAATTTCCCCTCTTCCTGCATCCCTATCTCTTCCATGTGTCTCTCATCTCTTTGTTTTTTTTAGATCTCTCTTTAACCCTTCCACTACCAACACACTCACACCGATGACCGCCATCAACAATCGGTTTCTCCCTCATCTCTCTCCACTTCCTCCTCCTCCACCTCCTCCAGAAGGCACCGGAAACAGAGCACCCTAACGATTTACGGAAGTGCGGCGTCGAAGATACGAGGGCGAGGCATGGCTGGTGCCGCGGATTTTGCGATTGCGTGGGAATATTGCAATACCGACCGGCCCAACGGTGGTGGTTCATGTAGGTTAAATGGTGCACGGCCACTTTCCTGAGCCTCCACGTGGTCGACGTCGCTATGGAACGTTAGTGAGAGAGGTAGCGGTGGCAGAGAGGGGGTTGGTGGTGACAGAGA
Source organism: Penaeus japonicus (assembly GCA_017312705.2). Classification (NCBI taxonomy): domain Eukaryota; kingdom Metazoa; phylum Arthropoda; class Malacostraca; order Decapoda; family Penaeidae; genus Penaeus; species Penaeus japonicus. Next base: position 23,082 of record BOPN01002037.1, on the reverse strand, counting down.
GGGGGTTGGTGGTGGCAGAGAGGGGGTTGGTGGTGGCAGAGAGGGGGGTTGGTGGTGGCAGAGAGGGGGTGGTGGCAGAAAGGAAGTTGGTGGCAGAGAGGGGGTGGTGGCAGAGAAGTGATGGTGGCAGAGAAGGGTCGGTGGCAGAGAGGGAGTGGCGGCGCCGAGGGAGGAGGGGGAGTTCGCTTTGGTCTTAGCACGATTGGCGAAGCGGCAGCGTGCTAAGAAGCGTGGCTGTAGAAGTGGCGGCGAGCTGGGCGTGGTCAGGCGAGCGGTAGACTGGGTCCTCCTGGCCGAGATCCAGCGTGCTCCCGCCTCGCCTCATGAAGCCTGCCGTTTAGACAAGCATATGGAGGTACTAATTTAAACGCATCCACGTACGGCCGATTACAAGACCACGCGCGAATTATACACACCAATATGCTCGAGTATGTATACCAAAAACATTCCATTCCTGTATCTCTACAACAAATACCCCTTCTTCAACACCCTTTGCAAAAAAAATTCCCCCCCCCCCCCCTTCATCTTCACATGCCAGTCCACACTCTTCCGATTCGCCCAACAAACAGCTCGTTTACCCGAACACACATTCCGATCTTGTCTCACGCGCAGGTTTGTTTATCAGTCAAGTACCAGGTGCTCAGAGGAGTCAATACCCGCCACGATTCCACCGCTTTCCAGCCCGACGAACCCTTCTCCCCCCTCTTCCTTTCCCTCTCCCACTACCCCCCTCCTCTCCCAGGTGCAACACAAAAACACCCCTCCCTTCCCCCTTGCCCCCCCACCTATCTCTCTCTCTCTCCGCCCCCCCCCCAGCTAGACGTCTCCCCGAGGTACTCCGTCAACCTAGTTTACGATCCTCCGGGGGGACGTGACTCGCCCCAACACGTCGAGTCACCGGGCCTGATGACGTTGGATAATGGTCGGAGAAAGGGCGTGAGTGCGGTCCGCCCACCACGCGCACGATCGGCCATACGGTCACACATACAGACACAAACACGTAGAGGGCGCAAACACACATACAGTTATTCGCGTACCGCGCTCTCTCACACACAGATACAGGGAAACACACAGCATAAAGATAGGACACATTTTTGTCGCATTGTATTCCCTTCACAATGACTATGATCGGCGTGTTAGAGAACGGGGAAGGAAGGAAATGATCGGGCAACGAAAGAGAGGAAGGGATAGGAGGAAGAAGAGGAGGAGGAATAGAAGAAAGAAAGAGAGAGAGAAAGAAAGAAAGAAATATATATATAGAGAGAGATGTAAAAAAGAAAGAGAATCATGCACTACATCGCACATTCAACATATCATGAAATTACCCACATAAACAAGCACGCACACAAAAGCACACTTTCCCTCCAGCCTCAAGAGCCCATAAAGAGATCAGGGAAAGTGATGCAGGGGATCAGGTTGTCTTCGCCACGCCCTTTGCAAGTGACACACTCATTCTGGGGGGGTGGGGGGAGATGGAAGGGAGAGGGGGGAGAGAGGTGGAAAGGGAGGGGGAGAGAGGTGGAAAGGGAAGCGGGGGTAAGAGGTGGAAGGGAGAGAGGGAGAGAGATGGAAGGGAGAGAGGGAGAGAGATGGAAGGGAGAGAGGGAGAGAGATGGAAGGGGGAGGGGGGAAGAGATAGCGGGCCTGAGGGAGAGAGATGGAAGAGGGAGGGATGAGATATCAAAGAGGAGAGTAGAGAGATAGAATTGAGAGGGGAGATGGGGGAGGGAGAGGGAAGGGGAAATGGAGAAAGGAAAGGGGAGATAGGGAAGGGAGTGGGAAGGGGAAATGGAGAAAGGGGAGGGAATGCGGGAAAAAATGGAGGGGAAGGGGGGAAAGAAGGGAGGGGAAGAGGGAGAAAGTTCCATGTCTTCTCGTGTACGAATATAAATTTACTTGCAATATGTTGCTGGTCGACGGACGGGAGGGGGAGAGGTGGGATGCGTCAGAGTTCAGCATTTTGTAACATAACTTTGCCAATCAGGAAGGGGAAGGGGAAGGGGAAGGGGAAGGGGAGGAGGAAGAGGAGGGGGAGGAGGAAGTGGAAGAGGAGGAGGTAGTCGGAAGCGAGACATAAGGGAGGGATGATTGATGATGATATTGATGATAATAATGATGATGATTACGATGATGACGAAAGGGTACCCATGTGGCCACGAATCCCAAATCCATAGACCTACGTTACCAACCTTTAGCGAGCGTGAAACAAGACAAAACCTCCGAACATACCTCTACCTCTCAAGACGGGGTTCACAGCTCTTCCGGAGACAAGAGGAAAGCAAAGAATCGTCCCACCCAAGCACTCTCGGTCCTCTTGCGATCGAACCAACACAAGCGCCGAGCAACGAAAACAAAAAAAAATCCACTCCGAACACTCGAAAGCGCCGATATAATTGTAACAGCCTTTACGATGAGCGCAAACAACAGCGAGGGGGGACGGGGGGGACGGGAGGGAGAGGGAGGGAGAAATGTGAGAGAAAGGTGAGAGTGAGAGAGAGAGAGAGATAAGTGTGTGTGCGTGTGTAAGATAGATAGATAGATAGATAGATAGATAGATAGATAGAGAGAGAGGAGAGAGAGAGGAGGGGAGGGAGAGGAGGGGAGGGAGAGGAGAGGAGGGGAGGGAGAGGAGGGGAAGAGATGGGAGAGGAGGGGAAGGGAGGGGAGGGGAGGGGAGGGGAAGGGAGAGGAAGGGAAGGGGAGAGAGAAAGAGGAGAGAGGAGAGGAGAGGAGAAAGAGACGGCGAGGAAGAGGAAACGCGAGATAAGGAGGAGGAGGAGGAAGACGGCGCGAGCGATTTCTTGAGAGACCATTATCTTCCCACATCCTCAAGCCTCGCTTTGCGCCCGAGGAGCTTGAACGTACTCTAGCCACACGACGGATGCCTCCCTAAAGCCTGGTTCGGCTGCCTGAATGCTCCGTCTCTTGTCGCGATGCGCTCTCTCTCTCTCTCTAGTTTGTCTGGTTCTCTCTCTTCTACTCACTCATTCACCTTCTTACCTTCCCTCTCTCCCTCCCTTCCTGTTCCTGTCTCTCTCCCCTTCCCACTCTCTCTCCCTCCTCCTGTCTCTCTCCCCCTCCCTCCCTCCCTCTTCCTGTCTCTCCCCCCCTCCCTCCCCTTCTTCCTGTCTCTCTCTATCCCCCTCCCTCCCTCTCTTTTACTCCCATCACTTTCTCTCGCCTCCCTGTCTGGTTCCGAATTAAGAAACACTGTTGTAAACAAATGATGGCATTCAAAAACCGGTCTGCCAATGAAGTCGCTCCGAAGGCATGCGAGCGCTCAAAAGCTTTGCCTACCCTATTCATACTAAAAAAAAAAACATATAAGAATAAATGCAAATGATATAAAATGAGCGAAGTGCAATAAAATATATCACGAGGACATTTAACCTTGCTAAAAAGGCAAAGGGCTACAACATGATCAAAGAGCATACAAAAAGACAAAACGACCATGCCCACACCAAAGTAAAAGCATAAAAGCTCCATGGACATAGAGTCAAAAGACTTTAAAATTCAAACACACACAAAATGAAAAGGACAAAAGAGTAAAGAGAGCGAGAAAAAAGTACATACGTACAGCCTGACAAGACCAACTCGGTGGTCAATTCATCACGTAAGCAAGGCGTCTGGCAGGTAAAAGACAGAGCGAAAGAGGAAGGAAGGGAAAGAAAGAGAGAGAGAGAATGGAAGAGAGAAAGAGAGAAAGAATGGAAGAGAGAAAGAGAAAGAGAGGAGAAATTGTGTTGTTAGAACGGAAGAAAGAGTGGGGAAGAGAAAGAGAGGAGAAGCACGGAGGAGGTAGTTATGACAGATAGGTAGAGAGTAAGAGAGAGAGAGAACGAGAAAGAGCGAGCGAGGTTGGCAGTACGCCCTCCTCTTTCCTACTGCTTGTGTCGACCGGCGCCCGAATAAGGAAAAACGATCTAGTCCCTCCTACCTATTCCCCTGCCTCCTTCCCGCCACCTATCCTCCCCTACCTTGGGTCACGGCACACGTCTAGACAAGGCCATGGTCCCTGCGCTCCAAGGTCACGGGAAGCGGCGTGACCTTGACATTTGATACTACGGGACTCGCTGGCTGAAACACGTGACGAGGCCGGCTGGCAGGACGGCGTTTGAGGGGTTGAATGATGCCAGTTTTGCAAACCTCCATTCTTTCCCTCGACCCCCCTCCGCTTCTCCTTCTTCCTCTTTCCTTCTTTCACTCGACTCTCCTTCTCCTCCCCCTTCCTCTTTTCTTCCTTCTCTTCTCCGTCGAGATAGCGATAGAGAGATAGAGAGAGAGAGAGAGATGCCGTAAGGGTGGAATGCATGGCGCGCGCGCACGCACACACACACACACACACACGCACACACACATTATATATGTGTTTATATATATATATATACATACATATATATATGTATATTTGTATATATGTATGTGTGTGTGTATATACTGTATATATATATATATATATATATATATATATATATATATATATATACATATATATATATATATATATATATGTATATATATGTATATATATATATATATATATATGTATATATATATGTATATATATATATATATATATATATATATATATGTATGTATATATGTATATATATATATGTATGTATATATGTATATATATATATGTATGTATATATGTATATATATATGTATGTATATATGTATATATGTATATATATGTATGTATATATATATGTATATATATGTATATATATATATGTATGTATATATGTATATATATATGTATATATATGTATATATATATATATATATATATATATATGTATATATATATATATATGTATATATATATATATATACATATGTATGTATACAGAGATAGAGAGAGAGAGAGAGAGAGAGAGAGAGAGAGAGCGAGGGAAGACAAGGGCCAACAAGAGCCTCAACCATGCCACCGTCCACACCGACATGCCTCGAGAGAGAGCCTTAACCACGCTGGCTGGTTGGGCTGCGCCGGGCAGAGCTCCAACTCAGCGGCTCCTACTCCATGCCCCCACCCCCCACCTCCCCGCATTCGGTGGCTCAATGGCGGGAGGAGCTGCGCGACAGGTGCACCTCCCGCCCATCTCCGTCCCTGTCCCTGTCCCTGTCCCTGTCCCTGTCCCCGTCGCCGTCGCCTTCGCCAGCCCCCACAAGGACAACGAAGTCATGCATGCAATGAGTTGGTTTCCTAAGGACATGCATACACACGCGCAAGCACGAATAAATAAACAAACCTCTGGTCACTACAAATATGGAAGGGAACTGAACACGGCGAAGATAGGCAAGGAATAAAACAGAAAACGAGAGCAAAAAACATAGAAAGAATAAAAAAAACGCAATTGCATGCAACACATCTCTTCCATTCTGACGTAAAGTGACATGACTCGCGAGGTATCTATGTGCAGCCTTCATGAACGCAACATATTTTCGAAGAGTGTTATTGCAAACGTCACTTGGAGGGACAACAGTTTAAAAAAAATGATGATGATGATGAAAATGACGACAATAATAATAATAATAATAATAATAATAATAATAATAAAAATAATAATCCTATTAAC
>BOPN01002037.1:0-12500 GCA_017312705.2 Penaeus japonicus | reverse complement strand
TTTATTATACATAAAAAATCGCTAGCAACGCTAATGCACGTCCCGCCGCGTGTGAATACAGAAGATAAACGTAACACTTCCGAAATTGCGTCAACGAACTTAAAAAGAAATGCCAACCGTTGTGAACATACACATATCTAAACAAAGGAATGAATGTCAAACTAGTCACATTTTCCCGTAAAAAAAAAGAAAGAAAGAAAGAAAGAAAAAAACATTCCGTGAACTGTAGTAAGAAGACAAAACGCCAAGGCACAATGGCGCCCATTCGGGGATTCGGTAGGAAAAGACGATGATAAGGATTAAGAAGAAGAAGAAGAAGAAGAAAAAAAAACGAGAATGAGAGAAGGGACGAATGAATAAATAAAACTAAAGGAAGAAATGAGAAAGGACAAGAGCGTGTAGGAGCAAAAACATCGTTAAAACAGTAAAGAAAAAGAAATACAGCAATTCCGAAGGGTCTTAATTTTACTTTTTCTGTCCAGAGATCGCCTTGCCTGCACCATCTAACAAGCACCAGTGTAACCATCGTTTATAAAGACCAGACAAAGTAATACATGGTTTAATTAGCATGTACCATACATAGATTCATAAAAGCTAGTTTTTCCTCCCCGATTTTACAGCGTTTATCTAGGGATATCTTTCTATGGTAAAACATTATACGATTGAAGTAACACATACATATAAAGAAATAGGGAAATGCAAAGAGAAAGAAAATGGGAAAGGGAAAATAATAGGGTAAGAAAGAGAAAGAGAGAGAAATGTGTACATATATATATATATATATATATATATATATATACATATATATATACATATATACTTATATATATATATACATATATACTTATATATATATATATACATATATATATATATGTGTGTGTGTGTGTGTGTGTGTGTGTGTGTGTGTGTGTATATATATATATATGTATATAGAGAGAGAGAGAGAGAGAGAGAGAGAGAGAGAGAGAGAGAGAGAGAGAGAGAGAGAGAGAGAGAGAGAGAGAGAGAGAGAGCAGGGTCTCCTTTCTCCCCCCCCCCCCACAAAAAAAAAGGACAAAACTACCAACGGGTATTCCTCCTTCCGCCCTCTACTCTTTCCCTCCCTCTCCCTTTCCACACCTCTGTCGCGCCGCTGGATCTGTATTCCGCCCCCGTCCCGAGTCCCCGTCCGCGAGCGAGCGAGCGAGGGCCGTCCGCCCGACGCTTCAGGATATAAATGTTAATAATGTTCGGATCAGCATCGCCAGAAGGTCACCGGTTCGGCCCAGTGTAAACAGTCTCCAAAGGGAGGGAGAGGGAGAGGGAGGAGAAGAGGGATAGTGGGGGAGAGGGAGAGGGAGTGGGAGTGGGGAGGGGAAAAGGAAGGTGTGAGAGAGAGGGAAAGAGAGAAACAGAAAGAGAAAGAGAGAGAGAGAGAGAGAGGATGGGTGGAATGGCGAGAGGGAGGGAGGGAGAAAGAAAGGATGGATGGAATGGCGAGGGAAGGAGAGAGAGAGAGAGGGTGCGGAAGGGTGGCTGCAAAGGAGATTGAGGCTTTAACTTAATCCACACTGGCATCTGCGTTTACAGAATTGAAGTTCTACACAAAAGATTCAAAACATATAATTATTCCTTGCGACACCAACTACCGGTACGTTTGTATTATGTCCCATGTAATTTGTATTTGAATCATTATGTCTTTACGAAAATAGCCTCTTAGACAACGATGTCATTTCAAAACTCACTAATTACTAAAGAGCATATTTTCCCCACTCACCCCTCCCCCCCCGCACCTTCATTAAGTCACGCTGCAAAATTCCGGGAGAAAAATGACGCATTGCCAACCAGTAACACAACCTCTACCCCTACCCCTATCCCTACCCCCTATACTTCTCCGACACCCCTTCCCCTCCCTCCCCCATCAGTGAGGGCTTCAATCTATTTAATGACGTCCTACTGAGTGCCCTCACTTCCCCTCACCGCCCACCCCCCACCGTCAAGGGGGTTGGCATGGGGTTGGGATGGGGGTTGGGGGTGGGAGGGGTGCGGGAAGTGAAACACTTGTGGCAACCGATGATGAGGCCGTGTACTCTGACGGTCTTCGAACGAAAATGAATTTGCCAGTGACAATGATCCACAACATGAGTAACGATGACTATGATCATGGAAATAACAATACCAATATAGATCACAATAGAGCACCAAATCTAATGATAATGATAATGGCTATAAATTATATATTGGATAAATGCCGAAGCAATGGACAAAGCAACAACTATGATAATAATAGTAATGTTTGGTCAGGGTTAGGTCAGGTCTTTTACATTCATAACAACACCATGTAAGGAAAGAGCAAGGGAAAATATAAACAGATAAATAGATAAAAGATAAATGGATAGGTAGATAGGTAGATAGATAGATAGATAGAGAGTGAAAAGTCAGGTGGAGAGAGACCCTAATTGAGATTGACAAGGTATGGCGAACAGGTGTAGGAGAATGGGAGATGTTCTGAGGTATGAATGAAAACCACCAGATCCTCTTCTCTCAGACGGAAGAAGAAGAAGAAGAAGAAGAAGAAGAAGAAGAAGGAGAGAGAGAGTGTGTCAATCAGTCTTACCGAAACACACGTACGGGAGAGGGAAACAAACAGAGACAAAGAAAGACTGCAATCAGGAGAGATAAAAAGACGAGGAAAAAAGATGAAGGGAAACCAAATACGGAAGGGGAAAATGACGCCAAGGAAATGACACAAGAGGAAAAAGGCACGAAAAGGGATGCATGACACAAAGACGATGACAACACAAAGTAGGGGTGAGGGGAGGGAGAGTAGTAGGGAGAGAGGGTGAGCGGGTGAGAGGGGAGAGAGGGGGAGGGAGGTGAGCGGGAGGGGGAGAGAGGGGAGAAAGAGAGAAAGAAAGAGAGAGAGAGAGAGAGAGAGAGAGAGAGAGAGAGAGAGAGAGAGAGAGAGAGAGAGAGAGAGAGAGAGAGAGAGAGAGAGAGAGAGAGAGAGAGAGAGAGAGAGAGAGAGAGAGAGAGAGAGAGAGAGCGAAAGAAAGAAAGAAAGAATCAAAATAGAAACGAGAGAAGAAAGATAAAAAAAAGTCACATTGTCACAGAAAATAAAAAAGGAGTGTTAATTCGACCCTAAAATAAAGGTCGAGGCGGTCCCGCGCGACATAAAGAGCAGTGACAACAGGCCCCAATACCGTGATCAAACCTGCCAAATGACACCACACACGCGAGGCCACGCTAAGCGAGGGGAAGAGGGAGGCGAGGAGGGAAAGAGGAAGGGAGGAAGGGGAAAGGGAGACGGAGTAGGGAGAGAAAGGGCTAAGGGAGGCGGAGAGGGGAGGAGAGAAAAGGGAGAGGGAATGGTGAGAGAAAGAGGGAAGAGCAAGGGAAGCGGGGAGGCGAGGAGAGAAAAGGGAGACGGAGAAGGGAGAGAGAAAAAGAAAAGAGTGCAGGGTAGGGACGCGAAGGATGGAGACAAGATACGAGGTAAAAATCAGAGGGGAGATGGGGAAACGAACAAAGATTATGAAAAAGGGTGGGGGAAAGAAAAGGGAAGCAGGGGAAGAGAAGAAAGAGGATGAGCAAAATGTAAAGAAAAGCCAGATATCGAGAGGCAGAACGGAGGGAAAGAAAACTGTCAATGTGCATTCGGGATGAAGATGAGAATGAGGAGAAAAAGATGAAGGGAGCAGAGGTCGAAGGGTTGAACAAAAAAGAGGAAATTGACGGTATGGGGGACTGAAAGGAGGGGAAAACGACAGCGAGTGAGAATGAGGGGAGGTAAAGATGTACGAGGAAGAGGAGGGGGGGGGGGGCAGAGTAGAGGGGGAGGAGAGTAGCTGCAGAATGGCAATAACACGACGAGGAACGAACGGCGCACGGGGAAGAGGGAGGGGAAAAATAGGGGAGGAGAGAGGGGAATGGAAGAGGGGAGGGAGGTTCCGAATGAGACCCAGGGGATAATCATGTCCAAAATATGTGCATGAGGGTGAGTAATGAGAGAAAGGGCGAGGTTGGTCGTGGCGAGGGCAGGAGGAGGGGGGCAAGGGGGAGGGGCGGCAGGAGAGGGAATGGGAGAGGGAGGGAGGGACGGAGGGGAGGGGGAAGAGAGAGGGATGAAGAAGGGGAAGGGAGAAAAGGAGGGAGGGATAGAAGGGAAGGAGAAGAAATAGAAGAAGAGGAAGAGGGAGGGAGGGAGAGAAAGATTCATGAGACGAATGAAAACATCAAAAGTGACCTAAAAGGAAGAGGAAAAATACACTTTAAATAGCGAATACATGGAATCATCAGCTGAGAGTCGTGGTCGAGAGGAAAGATAATGGGGAGAAATGTGTATGGGAAGAGGGCGGATGAAAGAAGATCTGGGGGGAAAGCGGAAAAAAGAAAAGGAGGAGGAGGAGAATGGGGGGGGGGGGGGGTGATGCAAGACAGAAGGACAAAGGATATAGAGTAGAAGGGAGCAAAGATGAGGGATGAGGACGAAAAGGATGAGGAGGTGGGGTAATATACAAGGTAGAAGAAGAGGAGGAGGAAGAGGAGAAGGAAGAGGAAGGCATAAATGGAAGACGATGAGCGTACAAAGAGGGGGGGGGGGATTGGACAGGGAAGGAGACAGACAGACAGACAGACAGAGAGAGAGGGGGGAGGGGCTGGGGAAGCGAGATAGAAGAGAGAGAGAGGGAGAAGGGGTAGGGGAGTCAGGGAGTCAGGATCAGATACACAGAAAAGAGGATTAACAGGGGGCGAGAGTGTGAACCGTAGATCGGCGGCGGTGAGGCACAGACGGAGGGAGGGTTTGAGCGAGAAGGGGGGGGTGAGGGAGAAAAGGGAGAAAAGGGCAAGGGGAGGGGAGGGAGAGAGGGGGAGTGAGTGAATCGCGCGATGAGAAGCCCCTGAAACAAGATCAACCAATTATGACACATTCGGCGCCACTCAACCTGACGCGGACTAATGAAACGACCCCGCAGCGGAGCTCGGGTACGGAAGGCTCCTCGGCTGTCTGTCTCTCTATCCGTTTGTCTGTAAGTCTGTATGTTTGTATGTCTGTCTGTCACCAAGTCTTCTCTTACGTTTGTTTGTTTGTCTGTCTGCATGTTTACACGTGTGTATGCTTGTCTGTCAGTATGTTTCTTAGAATATTTATCTGTCTGTCCTTCCGCCCAACTTATCTGCATATCTGTTTACGTACTTGTTTGTTTCTACCTTCCGATATTCAAGGCTGGAACGATATCCTACATCCTGCTGTTTTCTTCCGCCATCTGTCCGCCCGACTGCTTATCTATCTGTTTACCTTCCTGTCTCCCTATCTGTCTGTCTGTCTGTCTGACTGACTGTCTGCTTGTCCTACCTCCTACCACTATTTATGGCTCGCCCAACATTCCCCCAGATGCATGCACGCTCCGGCCCGGCCCGCTCGCTTGCCCGCACGATGCCCGCCAATCCAGCAATTGCATCAGCGCCTAGCGAATGTTTGTCTCTTGCAGCTCCGTCCTCATCCCTTCCCCGCATCCCTCTCCATCACACGCGCGCGCCAATAACCATTAAATGTCCGAGCTCACATTCAATTCTCATCTGCGTATGCCATTCCTCTTTATTCGACATTCTCTCTCGTTCTCTGTCTCTCTGTCTCTCTCTCGCTCTCTCTTTCTTATTCACATACCTTATCCATTCTTCTCTCGCTCTTTGTTTATCCTCCTCTTCCTCTCCCTCTCCCTCTTCAACTTCCTCTATTCTAGCCGGCCGTCTCGGCTACATACAGCCCTTAACATTTTGACTTTCTTTCACGTCAAGTGTGACGCATAAACTGTCGATTTGTCTTCACATAATACTAAGATAATGATAAATGCAATGATAATGCCAATCATCATCGTAATAATAATAATAATAATGATGATGATGATTTTAAATACATATAGTCATGAAAATAATAGATGATAAAATAGCAAAGCAAGAAAAGGAAAAAATCTTTAAAAACAACAATAACAACAAAAAACAATAACTAACAGTAACAATTACACATGGCCTCCAGTGCTCCACAATTTCCCTGGGTGTCCATACTCCCCTGGGAGGACTGGGAACACTTATTTTCTGTCCGTCTCCCTTTCCCTCCTCCCTCCCTTAGCACCATTACTACTGCCTCCCCATGGTTTACTCCAATCTCTTTCTCTATTTAATGTATCTGTCTGTCTGTTTGCCTGTCTATCTCACTGCCCTCCTCTCTCTCTCTCTCTCTCTCTCTCTCTCTCTCTCTCTCTCTCTCTCTCTCTCTCTCTCTCTCCCCTATACCGCCTTCCACACACAATTACGCTTCCAGATGTCCGTTTCATAGAGCACAATGACGCCCCGCCCCCTGCCCTCTCCAGCGCCCCCTGGGGGAATGAACTTCGCCTCGGGGTCGCACTCGGCTCAGACTGTCGGTCGGACTTGTTGGTATCCTTTTCCCCTCCCCTCCCTCCACCTTGCCCTCTACTTCCCCTCCCTCTGCACTAGCCGTTTCTGTCCATTTCTTCTACTTCACTCTGTCCTCGCAACCACTGCAGGCATTTGGAAGGGTTATGCAAAATGGTGTGTTTATATATACATATATATCTTCCTGTTTGTTCGTTTCTCTCTGTCTCTTAATCTCATTATTCCTCATTGACGTATGATTCTCCCCTTCATTCGTTATCCTAATATTGTCTCATCTCATATCATTCTCTCTCTCTCTCTCTCTCTCTCTCTCTCTCTCTCTCTCTCTCTCTCTCTCTCTGACATACGTACACTTCAGAGTTAATACCTCTCAATACCCCACTTAACAATTCTGCCATCCTACACCACCGACTCCCTCCCTTCATTCCTCTCTCCCCACAAAAGCACAAGTTAAAACTGTGTCTCTTCATCTCTGTCTGTCTGTCTGCCTCACACGCGCGCGCGCGCACACACACACACACACAAAATGAGAGCAAAAGGATAACCATATATGTAAAAGAAATTATAACAACAATAGCAATATCAATACCAACATTATACAGTAAACAGGAAACAGAGAACACGAAACCACTTGGAATCTTCGAGACAATTCATTTACCTCGAACCTCAGACATGTTCTCTTTCCTGTGCGTAGCCTCCATACCTGTAAATCCGCATGTATATGGAAAAGGATCTCCCATACCCCTATCCACCCCCCTACCCCCGCCGCCCGTGTCCTGCACATCCAATTATGGAGGCCACCCATAATGCATTGTGTAACCCTCGGTGAACCCTAAATGACCAGGCAGGGTCGCCCCCGTGAGATTAGTAAACGGCCCCCTACCCTCCCCTACACCCCTGCCCTGCCGCTTGGCCAACTGAGGATCGTAAACAAACTTGGACTCCCTTCGCACCACAATCCTTCCCTTACCGGGTCACCTGTATACGCTATAATCGTCTTAAGTTCTTCGTTCCCGGGACCGAACCCCTATCCTTCGCCTTGAGACTAAGAGCGTCATACACCCCTTGAAGGAACCACAACTTCCCTCCATCCCCACCCAACCCCCACTTCGAACAGCAACCCCCCCAGGAGAGCTACAAAGTCCGGCTGACGCAGGAAGGGTAATAAGTCCTGTCGCCCGAAGGCCCATAAAGCGCCAGGAGCCAGGCCTGCGAAGAGACGGAGCGAGATGAAGAGAGAAATGAAGAGAAAGACAAGAGAGATAAGAGAACAGAAGAGAGAGAGGGAGAAGGGGGGGATGTAGGGAGGGAAGGTAGGAGGAGAGAAAAGTGGGAGGGAAGGGAGGAGGACAGTGGAGCGGGATGGAAAGAGGAATATTGGGAAGAAAGCAACGGCAGCAGAATGGAAGGGGAGGCGGAATGTAAAGAGGAAAGGGAGTAAGACAGAAGGAGGATGAAAGCGAGGGAAGGCCAGAGGATAGAGGGTGAAGGGAGAGAAAGAGTGAGGAGAGTGGGGTTGAAGACAAGAGAGAGAGAGAGAGAGAGAGAGAGAGAGAGAGAGAGAGAGAGAGAGAGAGAGAGAGAGAGAGAGAGAGAGAGAGAGAGAGAGAGAGAGAGAGAGAGAGAGAGAGAGAGAGAGAGAGAGAGAGAGAGAGAGAGAGAGAGAGAGAGAGAGAGAGAGAGAGAGAGAGAGAGAGAGAGAGAGAGAGAGAGAGAGAGAGAGAGAGGAGGAAGAAACGCGTAAGAATAGAGGCATCCATTGCCCTATAAGTCGCACGCGTGCATAACCTGAATCTATTGCCATTAAAGTGTAGGCACATGTGATCCACCCCATTTCCAAGATATCAACCGCAGTATATGAATGCATGACGTATCTGTTTTTAGAGGTGTCTGCACATATGTATGTATGAATGTATGTATTTATGTATGTATATATGTACGTATGCGTGCGTGTCTAGGGTGGGCGTTCTGTACACACGTACCGAGAGACCTTTTACAAGATCAGAAAAAGGGGCGAAGGCTAGCCGTGAAAATAATTTGCCTTTACTGGTTTTCCCGTCTGATGGTGGCGGTGTTGGTGGTAGAGAGAAAAAGAGCTAAGGAAAATGAGGATTAAAAAAAAAAGAGGAAAGGGGAAAAATGGGAGGGAGAGAAGGAGATGAAGTGCAAAGAACGACCTCAGACAACGCCCCCTCCCCCTCCCCCTCCCCCTTTCCCAACCTCCTACTCCCTACTCCCTTTACGACCCGTGCTCGTCTAGACTGCACTACCAGGAATCCTTATCGCAGGCTGCCGTGGGAAAATTGCTTGCTGAGGCAGGAGACGGGAGAGGAAGGGAGAGTGTGTCCCCTTTACACCAACCACCATCACTACCATCACCACCACCATACCACGACCCTCATCCCCATCACCATCACCACGACCCTCCTCCTCACTCATCCTCAATACCTCCTCCTCCCTCCTCCTTCGACATTCAAATATGGAGAGATGCCAGGAAATTCCATCATCAAGACATTCGACCAAAGTCCGTCCTTCTCGACGACCTTTTCTTGCTCGCATGAATAAAAAAAGAAAGAAAAAAAACACATATACACAAAGACTCACACAAACATACAAGCACAGAGGCAAAACGCTCAATACCGCGAAAAAAAATAACAAAAAGTGACATCAGACAAACACAGAACTCAACACACCAGACAACACAATACAGCCGGCATACATCAACACAGCAAGAAAACAAAAGTAAAACAAAGACAAGTGCACAACAAATGCGCTTGCTTGCTTGCTTGCTTGGACTTACCTGGCTCGGTCGTGGGGGTCGAACGTCGCAGTCATGGTGCCGACGAGGGGAAAAAAGAGGGGAGCACAGTCGGGAGGGGGGGATGCTGGAGGATCTCTTCTCGTCTCGTCTCTCTCTCTCTCTCTCTTTCGTAGGATTTTCTACTTCCTGTGGCAAGTAGGAGAGGTCCCCCTGTTTTCCTTCTTTCTTTTAATTACTCTGTTTTTTTTATCTTAATTCCTCTTTTTTTCACTTGGTATTTATTTCCTCTCACTATCTCTTCTATTTATCTTTCTATTCCTTTACTTGAGAAAAAAACACACTCAAAAACACCGATCACACTTTCCCAAACTTATTTTCTCAACCTTTTTTTTTTTTTTCCTAATCACAACGATTACTATTACCGGCACATCGATCTCCCATCAGGCACTTCCTCGCTTTCCCAACTCGAACAGAAAAGAATAATCACGGCACAGGGCGCTCCACTGAATCACCTTCCCACTCCACGAGAGGGAAGAGGGGGAGAAGAGGAAGAGGAGGAAGAGGAAGAGGAGGAGGAGGAAGCGAACAGCGCTGAAAGACACACGCACAAGCTCCTCCTCTTCTTTCCTGTTAAAGACTTCCCTTCTCGGGTTCCTTCTTCCTTCCGTCTTCTCAGAATCGGCTTTCCTTCCTTCCTTCCTTCCTTCCTTCCTTCCTTCCTTCCTTCTTTCCTTCCTCGCTCCGGTGTGGCCCGCACGCGTCACTGAGCCATGGTCCTCCACGCTCACACTGTGGGAGGGAAGAGAGCGTGGTGAGGGAACGGAAACAGAGAAAAATAATACAACAAACTTTGATTAAATATTATGCCTCATGCTAGAAGAAAAGCAAAGTTTTGAGAAAACCTTGGACACGCATGGCCAATAAAGTATGAAACACAGGAACAGCCACAAACTTTCGCGCGCACTTAAATACAGTATATAAATGTGTGTGTGGGGGGGGGGGGGAAAGAAAGAGGGAAAGGGAAAGAGAAAGAGAAAGAGAGAACGAACGTGCGGGCGAGCGAGAGAGAGAGAGAGAGAGAGAGTGGGGACATCACTGTCGCCCCCCTCCGTCCTGATCTCAGCAACAATAGAGCACATCCTAGTACGGTACATCCTGCTAGCGCACCTTCCTAATCTCATTCCTTCCTCTCCTCATTTTCTGCTGTTTCTGCAACTGATCCCAATCTTCTTGCTGCTCAACCACGACTACAAATGCTGCTGCTCCTGCTGTTACTATTACTACTTCTACCATCGCCTCCCCCCCCCCCCACATCACAGCCACCAAAAACTAGTATGATGGCCACCTCTCTCACCCGTAGATAGTCGCCAAAGATCCCCTTCCGATCACTATTTCACTCCTGAATAGTCGCCCCAAAATCCTATTTCGATAACTATCCGTGATCTTATGGTTTCCTGTCTCTCGTCTCTTCCCTCAGTTACGCCCCTCCCCCCCACCACCACCACCCCCAGTACCTCCCTGGTTACCAGTTACTGTTCACCAGTCGATCCGGTCAACACCCAGCGCTCGAAGTGAGAGAAAGAAAAACAATAAAAAAAAAAAAAAAATAAAAAAATAAAAAAAAAAATGATCGGTCATGACAAGAAACTTGCTCGGAAGGTGTTGCTTGCTTGCCTGCTTGCTCCCTTTCTCTTTCTCTCCCTCATTCCCTTTCTCCCGTTGCCATCGGCGAACCGCTTCCCCCTTCCCTCCCTCCCTCCCTCCCTCTCTCTCTCTCTACTCCCACTCTCCCTATTTCCGCAACCAGGTAAGACTTGATAATAAGCCATACTATCAGCTACGATTATTTATACATCCTACACATACAACTCTTCTTAGATAAATATATACGATAAATTAATGAACTGGACAAAATA
This sequence comes from Penaeus japonicus, assembly GCA_017312705.2. Classification (NCBI taxonomy): domain Eukaryota; kingdom Metazoa; phylum Arthropoda; class Malacostraca; order Decapoda; family Penaeidae; genus Penaeus; species Penaeus japonicus. The sequence continues at coordinate 1,421 of BOPN01002037.1, read as the reverse complement.
CAAATATACAGATCAGAGAGAGAGAGAGAGAGAGAGAGAGAGAGAGAGAGAGAGAGAGAGAGAGAGAGAGAGAGAGAGAGAGAGAGAGAGAGAGAGAGAGAGAGAGAGAATGAAAGAACGTAGCGGCTCTATTAATATTCATCGTGAGGCAAGATGAGCTCCGGAAGGTGAAAGTGGGCCTGGCAACGCTTCCGAGGCGACGCTTATACCCCGAATCCACTATCAATTAGCAGTCGACGAAACTTATCAAAAGAAGGACAAGCATCAACAACAACACATATCTCAGAAGATAAGGGTAGAAGAAAGAGGAGGGGGGAGGGGGCGAGGAAAAGGAAGAAAGATGCATATCCAATGTTGGATAAATCACATATCTGAAATACGAATGAGAAGAAAAATGAAATGTTCGGTGTTTATTTTTAATCCCCTCATCCCCTTAAATCGTAACGATAGGATATATCATGTGTGTGTATGCACGTGTATGTATATGTGTGTACATGTGTGTGTGTATATAAAAAAAAGGGAGGGAGAGAGGAAGAGAGGAAGAGAGGAAGAGAGGAAGAGAGGAAGAGAGGAAGGGAGGGAGGAAGGGAGGGAGGAAGGGAGGGAGGAAGGGAGGGAGGGAGAGAGGTGAGGGGGAGAGGGAGGGAGAGAGAGAGAGAGAGAGAGAGAGAGAGAGAGAGAGAGAGAGAGAAGAGAGAAAAGGGGAGAGAAACAGAGAGAAGGGGAGAGAAACAGAGAGAAGGGGAGAGAAACAGAGAGAAAGGGAGAGAGAGAGAAAGAAAGAAAGAATCCACATATAATATTAAATTTTCAACCATACATCGTATATATAACACATATCATGTGTGTATGTATGTGTATGTACATGTATATGTGTGTGTATGTGTATGTGTATGCGTATGTGTACGTGTGCGTGTGCGTTTGTGTGCCCGTGTAAAAAAAGAGAAAGAAAGAAAAGAGAAAGAGAGAGAGACAGAGAGATAGGGGGAGAGAATGTGTGTGTATGTTTATGTGTGTGTGTGTGTGTGTGTGTGTGTGTGTGTGTGTGTGTGTGTGTGTGAGAGAGAGAGAGAGAGAGAGAGAGAGAGAGAGAGAGAGAGAGAGAGAGAGAGAGAGAGAGAGAGAGAGAGAGAGAGAGAGAGAGAGAGAGAGAGAGAGAGAGAGAGAGAGAGAGAGCATTCTTCCTCTCCCTTTCAACTTAAGTGGAAAGCTTAGAGAAACGTTATCTCTTCCTTCTATCGTTATCAATATCGTAATTCTCCCATTCCTCCAAGTTCCTCCATTCACGTCGTCTATCCCCCTCCCCACCCCAACCTCTCCCCCTCCCTTCTCTGTATCTTATCACGCGTGTGCAGTAAGTCCTCCGCCTCCTCCTCTATCCACGTTTGTCTTGATGAGAAACTCTCTCTCTCTCTCTCTCT
>BOPN01002036.1:185000-212500 GCA_017312705.2 Penaeus japonicus | reverse complement strand
AATAAAAATAAAAATATAAAGAAAGCAAATTGCCATCCTGTTTTTTGACTGCCAGAATTCCTGACAAATTTTTCAGCTTTTTTTTTTTTTCTTAAGTAATACACTTTAACAAATGTCGTAACATATTGATCATTGTCCTGACATATGCTTTTGAAAGTGCAAGCAGCAATCATGAGCAGTAATGGGCATCAAAATGATAATATCATATTTTTTTTCCAAAGACAACACCTGGAATGCGAGCCTTTACATATATGAGAAGGGTGGTTCTTTTTTTTTTTGTAATTTTTAAAAATAATTATATATATATATACTTTTAAATATTTCCATTGCTTACCTTTGGAGGGGGGGAGGGGGGAGGGTGCTTACAGAAAGGAACCAGCCAACCTTTATAGCTTTGGTCTCACAGCATAACATGCCATAGCTTATATATGCCAGTCGCCTTGGCAATTCGTCGCATCTAAGAATCCCACTACTGCCCTTAGGTTACTTCGGGAACAACCTTATTTGTGCTCAAAATGTTCACTTACTGACGAGGCTGCATTTGACCTATGTTATCATCCACTCTATATCCTTCAAACGTATTGAAGCTCATGATAAATAAATAGTAATATTCTTTTCTAAACTCAGGAAATATATATATATAGAATAATCTTATTTTCTACCTGTATTGGTAAGTCAGGTAACATCTGTGAAGAAGAGGAAAAAAACAAAAAACAAAAAAAAAGGAGGGGGGTAAAAAATAGCTTATAGCAACCGAATTTTGATGCTGAGTTGCTATTCACATTCTTTAGTTGTTGTTTCTTTTAAATATAATTTCTATGTACTTGGACAAATAATAATAACAATAAAGAACTGGAAAATGATCACTGTTAGTTCTGAGGCTTGTTAAAATCTGAAAGTTGTATCATGATAGGGGGTTAATATTCACTACCTCTACTCTAAGCATGGATGCGCACGGCCACAAAAGAACGATGTCAGTTCCAGTCCCCTGCACCTGGTTCCTGTGATGACTACATTATACAGACCCAAGTACAATATGTGGGAAGTCTTAGTGTAACTCTTCACAGAGGGGGTAATACATAGCACCATGTATTACTGTTTTAATTGTTTTTTTTGTTTTTTTTTTGGCTTTTTTTTTCTTTTAAACACTCAAAATATATTCAACATACAATTTACTCATCCTTCTTTCTCTGCTCTGATATGGATCACTCACCTAATCACTGTGGCCTGAGTACAGTCTTACGTTTAAAGAAAAGATTTAAAAAAAAAAAAAAGACAACAACAAAAAAAAAAAAAAAAAGAAAAAGAAAAAGACTGTGTCCAGCGGTCATCATATCACTCTGTTGTTACTCCAATTCCAGTAGCTCAGTGGTGCGATGAAAATGAAAAATAAAAATCCTAAAATTCATTTCTTCCTATGAGGTACTCGGTAAACAAAATAACGTACTTCAAACCTACAAATACTAACAGACTCAGCAAAATTATACAGGGACTTGAGTCTTATCTTTAAAACTGGTACATGATCATGACCTACTAATACACCATCACTATAAAAAGGAACTAATCGCAGGCATCGTCGGCCTTCCTCGTTCCACACTGGGTAAAGTTTATAATTACAGAAATGACAGTTACAAAAATCAGTATACAGAAGTGCCTGCCACAAAAACTCTTGAATAGAACATCACCACATCAAGAACTTCCACCATTGAGCAGTGTTTTATTTCCTTTATACAAAATAAAATAAAAGAGTGAGAGAAGAAACTAAAAATTTGTTAGGTTTTTCTCTGCTTTTTTTTTTTTTGGGCCACCTTTTATAATCTTAGTCCTCTTTAGAACCCATGCTTTTATACAAAGGTACATAACCTAGATGATAACAGGATATTCTACATTGCCATTCTGCTTCAAGCACAATGGATGTAATATAAGAGGGGGAAAAAAGTACAAATATAAGAATTTTCTCCTCCAATGTTGTGGCAAAAAAAAAAAAATTAAAAATAAAGAATGATAATGAATAAAATGAATAATACAATGCAAACTTCCTTATGGCTGGCACTCTAAACCCTTTCAACATGCTGCACACTTTTCACACTAACTGGAGAACCTGCACAACATCTCTCAAGTAAAAAGCTTCCTTCTGCCAACCACTGAATGACGTCAAAACTCAACCTCATATCGGCATGAAGAGATGACTGGGGCAGCTAATAGCCTGTAGTTTATATATATACATATGAGACAGAAAACCTTGGAGCTGCATATTCTTGTAACATTGCAAAGTACAGTGACGCCAGGGTACCTCTCTCGCTTTCATCAAAATATTGCACTATAAAGAAATGAGACGCTCTCCGGTAACTTCTCAACAGAAATCCTCTACGGTTAGTGTGGTACATAAACAAGAGCGCCAGACCATAGTAACACAAAACTAATAATAATAATAATAATTATCATAATTATTACAATAGACTCTAAAATGCAGGAAAATAGACAAATAATTTTTTTTCTTTTTTTTTTTACAAAGTGCCTTGGGACTCATAGAGTCTTACAGTATTGAATAGCTCAAAACTTCACAAGAAGGAAGAGAGGAAAAAATATTTGCTCTCAGACTTTAGGCATTTGCTAACCACTCATTCCCACTGGCAGTTAAAAGAAAAGATTAGTTCACAAAATCTAATTTATACAAGCCTAACTAGTTTTTCATTTTGAAATGGATGAAAAGAAGCCATCACACATCCTTCAAATTTATCACATCAATGTGAATCGCATAGAAACACTAATCCAACATATATGTATTCTACAACTTTGCACACGTGGACATATTTTTTTAAATATTATTAACTTTGATACATACCTACATACATGCAACTCGGGGAAATCTAGCCTTTTTTTGTCATTTCTGTATTAAATCATAAAAACTCTGTTGAACCCATATAAGTGAACTATGTAATCTACAATGTGTGATGAGAGTCTGCTGCATTTTGGCATAGTTAATCTGGGGCATCGACCATGCGTAGTAAACAAAGCTGCAGTCGATTGCGTTGACGGCCAATGGGATGCTCAGGGAGACAGACGGTGGAAGTTAGCGCAGGATGCCCCATCAGGCGCTCCTTCAGGGGGACTCAACTACATCTTGATTCTCTGGCTTTTTGTCTTCGCTTATCTTTTTTTTATTTTTTTTATTTAAGCTCAAGGATATGTTTTGATTATTTATACTTGTTATTACATGTATCTTTTCCTTTTGAATAATTTCACATAGTGTTGTGCATCGTTTTGCCGCTGTAGGAAACGTAATTAGATGATCACTATTTTGTATGCTAATTGTTATGTGTTATGGATAAGAAAAAAAGAGTCTGATGAAAAAACTTATCACTCCTACTTTTATACTCAAGCTGAAGGTGTTGCATACGTCCTGCACTGAAAGATCATGAACAGCAATCCTTGAAGGCTCCTGGTACGTCCCCAACGCTACAGAGAGTAGACAGGGGGAGGGGGGGGGGAACTCTGAATGCTACTCCAAAGCACCGACCGATATTCAGCTCACTGCAGTAAATGTTCGCCATGTGTGCAACCTCCACTCCATCTGTATGTCTCCGTTCTTTTAGTGGTGTTCTTCCCGATAAGCCCACCAACCCCCCACTCACCACATGACTAGGTTAGCTCCCAGACCCCAAGTGGCTGGCTTGTGGCGGCACACTTCCTCACAGACGCCACCTTATTTGCTAAAAATGGCACTTGCACCCATGACCACAATGTAAGCCATTCATTTACCCGCCATCACGTGACAGCCTCTGTCTGGCAATCTTCCTGAGGTGGCACACATCAACACAAAAGGCAAAACCGGATCTTGAATGTTACTTGACGTCAACTTGCTTTCTGGGAAATCAAGTGGATATATATTTCTTCGGATTGACACAGAGATATTCTTTCGCCTTAACGATAAAAATAAAAATGACAATGGTAATAATAGTAAAGATAATAATGATAAAAACATTAAGCTGTTTGTTCATATTGCCTTATCAAGCTGATTTCAAGTGACACTGAAGAATCCTGACCTTGGCGGCTTCCCATGCCACATCACCATTCTGATCTGTAGCACATCTGCCATCACAGCCTGGGCTCTCTGGCACTGTCTGCATGTGTGTGAGCCACCAAGTAAACAGCTTCTCCCACAACTGAGCACCTGCTGCATTATTTATTAGCCTACTGCTTGCCTGAGGCCTGACTGCATGGCACACAATGGTGCGCACACAGCCTCATGTATACAGCAACGCACATGCACTGGGGTCTCTGGAGGGGAGTACTAAACTTGTACACAGACACAGGGAGTCAGCTTAGCCTCTAGACACTGCAAAAGGCCTCTAGAACTCAGCAAACTCCTTGGCACATTTTTCCGTAGAAGAAATACGAAGGGCTTCCTCTTCGTAGTCGTCAAAGTTGCTGGTGTCTCCTGGGCCTTTGCACTTGGGAATAAATGGAGCTTCAACCTGCAAAAGTACGTGTGTGTCAGTCTCAGATTCCTTGCTTCCTATTGCACAAATTAAACTTTGGCTGAGGAAAAAATTATTTCTTTCATCTTCTTGAACAGCTGAGATGATAAAAGACAGTTCCACTGATTAAATATAAAGGACCATTTTATACTTGCTAAAAGTATGATAGCCAAAAAATAGTAATCAAAATATACAAAACTAATACAGCAAATAAACAACTGAAGAGCTTAGACAAAAGAAAAAAAAAAAAAAAAAGGGGGCAAAACAAAGAAATACACTAGCACTGTGCTGCCATGTGTACAAACCGTCTAAAAATCACTAAACTCCCTGGTGAAGAGGTCCTCGGCAGCCTTGCGAAAGGTGGTTCGGCTCTCCTCGTACTGAGGGAACTGCGTGGTGTCCCCTGCATTCTTTAGTTTGGGGATCAGTGGGGCAGGCGTCTAATGTGAGGAAGCAAGAGGGGGTCACATGCAATGTCAAGCTCTCTACATTAGCTCTCTGGCCAATGAGATTATTTCGAGCTGTCAGTTAGTATTCATTCAAACTGTCTGCAGAAGATGGGGCTGAAGTTGAAGTAGGAGAGGACTGAAAAGCTAAATTTCCTTGAAAATATTACTGAAATTTATTGTGAAATAAATGAAGTATTGCTATATCATCTTTTACAATATCTGACAGAATACAACTGACGAGCTCAAAATAAAGGAAAATATGTTAGGTGCACTTTATGGATAAACCATTCTAGGAAGTGGGTGAGTTCAAGCCATACAGATGTGCCATTTTTTCTGCACTTCCAACATCAGCCTAGAATTACATGCAAAAAACTAATGCCTCTGTTATTAATGCACACACAACAACACCTATTACTCTCTTTGTAAGTTCTGTACAAAAGCTACAGTAAGTGGCAACTGGCATATTTTAAAACTTTTATCCCTGCACCCATCATTACTGGCCTTCATTAAAGCTCTATATATGATGTGGTTAATAGCCATTAGCAGCACATGCATTCACATTAATGAACGAGAAAAGAAATACTCCATCCAAAAAGGAAGCTATAAAAAACATTCTCTTACGGAAAAAAAAAGTTAAAAAGCAACACTACTTGTGTTTTAGAGGAAGGATTACTGTGCAGGCAACGTGTCTAAATAATAATACATTGAAAAGTGGTTTAACAAATAAAAAAGGTCAGCTATTTGGAAACAAGGGGGAGGGAAATATCTACCAGAACACCTTCACGACACCAACCTTCTTCTGGTATACTGCGATCCAGTCTGTTGATGCGAACCACTTGTGATTCTTAATGTCGTTGACGGCATTCTTCAAGTTGCCGTAGCGCTTGGTGAGGTCCACCTGCAGCAGGTTCCTCAAGAGATCCTTCAGGTCTGAGGAGAAGTGGCCGGGGAACCTCACCTGCGGGTGCGAGGAGCAATGTTATTGTTGTCATGACAGCTGGTGTGAATTTGGAAGCTGGAATGATCATCTCACTCCTTGCAGGATTTTAAGGATTGCAGCAGACAGACAGGCAGGCTGAGGAACAATCTTTTTGCTTTTTTAAGTTCTGTAGCTGCTGAAGGTATGAATATGAGTGATAGTATAAACTTGTTTGGGTCTTCAAAATGTGAAATTGTATAAAAATTTGACATTAACAAGATTTATAATACAATTTATGGATGCTTCACATAGTCTGAAATTTACATATACAAAGTACTGGAAGATATGGCACAATCTCATTTAAAATGAATAAGTATAATAACAACATTATGCCTTGCGATTGGACAGCCACGTTACTATTGATTAATGCACCTACAAATATTCAGGGTCCACTCACAGAACTTTTTTCATGAATAAAATAATATCTTTTGCATTAAAAGGCAAATGTAAAATTCATGAGTGAAACAAAATGCCAAACCAGTTTTTAAAACTTGCACATTTACTAAAAAACTGAATGACTCCAACCCAAATTGAAACTAAATTTGGTACTCCTCATCCTCCACAACAACAACAACAAATACAAAGACTTGCAACTTCCCAAGTGGTGCTCTCATTCCAGCAGAGAAAATTTACCTTTCCAGACACAATCTTCTCGTAAATCTGTATTGGCTGATCAGCAAAGAAGGGTGGATATCCAGCGGCCATTTCATACACCAGAACGCCCAGCGCCCACCAGTCCACAGCCTTGTTGTAACCCTGCAAATGAAAGATTCCTTTAGATCCTGTATTCTCAGCTTCGTTTGATAAATTATTCAATTTACAATAATCAAAATAATGAAAAAGAATACCCAAACATACCCTTACACCACTTACACTTACATCACAAATGCTTACACTTATGCCCAAATACACACACATACACATAGACACACACACAATCAATCAATCAATCTATCTATCTATCCATCCATACCCCTCTGTCTCTCTCACATACATGCCTGCCCTCATATCTGCATACAAAAAAATCCAAAACATTTATGAGTCAGACAACCAGACACAATTTTGGATTAAGCAATAGACAACACATCTTACAGCTTAAGATGTTTCGTTGTACTTCTTTGTGAGTGCATGAAGCAATTCTAATATCTTTATTGATGAAGTGTCCAAAAACAAACTGACTAATGGATACATGTTTGTAAACATGGGCTGGATGAAGGAAGAGGAGGAGGAGGAGGAGGAGGAGGAGGAGGAGGAAAAGGAGAGGAAGAAGGAGAAGAAATTGAAGGAAAGGTGAAAGGGAAAGAGGGGAAGTTGGGGGAGGAATGAAGTAAAATGAGTAAGAAATGAAAGGAGAGGCAGTGGTATTTGAAGGGGGGGTGAACCAAAGACAAGGGCTGACCCTCCAAACTTTGGGCTAGCCCTTGGGTGGCCCTTACATGACACACTTCATCCGTACCAGGTCAATATCTCTGTCCATGGCAAAGATAGGATCTTTACAATAGCTTCCCTCAAGTCGGTTCTGATATCTCATTTTTCTCTCAAAACTCGACCGAGAGTCAATATGGTCCAGTGAAAAAAAAAAAAAAAAATCCTCTACCCATACACTTGCAACCTGGCCCTACCCTCTACAGTTAGCGTTCACTTTCTGAAAGCTAGAAACACCAACCGGCCGGGGAGGGACAGCAAGAAAAGGTCGCCGGCCAGTAGTAGCGATGATAGTAGGAGTTAAAGATGTAGAAAGGAAAACAGGACAGGTGGGGGATTGGCGAGAGCGAAGGAATAAGAGAGAGAACGAGAGCACAGTTTTCCTAATGTCGTCCTTACGGGGAATGGGAGAACCCGGATGGCGAATAGAGAGAGAGAGAGAGAGAGAGAGAAAATAAAAATCTCGGCGACAGGACGGTGTGAGAACGCGCGTGACGCAATTCTGACGTCATGGCTGCAGCTACCAAATTCCGACAGACGAAATATCTCGCCGGTGTCTGACAGACATTCCTTAGGGTTTCCGAACCGTAACACGAAAAAAAGAGACGAAAAACAATCGAAAAAAAATTAGGATGTAAAATACAGCCACTTACAATATCTCCTTGCAATCAAAATAACCTTGACAAATACGGAGCGATAATTCCGTGAAAAAAGGCAGCCATTGGTATTCTGCCATGACGTCATAGCCCCCTCCCCCTCCCCCCCTCCACGCTCTCCCTACCGTGCTGCATCTAACAAGAACCGGAGGCGACACAGGAGGGGGGGAAGGAGTAAGAAGAGGGAGGGAGTGGAAGGCCAAAGAAGAGGGCGAAGAGGAGAAAAAGGAAGGGAGCGGCGAGGAAGTGGAGAGAAGGGAAAGAAACGAGTGTAGAAGGAGAGGGCTGAGTATGGAGACAGGGAAAAGAGATAGGAAACCAAGAGGCAGAGGCTGAGTGGAAATTTTGGCAACCTGACCTTATCAGAAAGGATAATATTTGTTTACGTATATGCATATATATATATATATATATATATATATATATATATATATATATATATATATATATATATGTGTGTGTGTGTGTGTGTGTGTGTGTGTGTGTGTGTGTGTGTATATATATATATATATATACACACATATATATGTGTGTGTGTGTGTGTGTGTGTGTGTGTGTGTGTGTGTGTGTGTGTGTTGTGTGTGTGTGTGTGTGTGTGTGTGTGTGTGTGTGTGTGTGTGTGTGTGTGTGTGTGTGTGTGTGTGTGTGTGTGTGTGTGAGAGAGAGAGAGCGAGAGAAAGAAAGAGACTCCACCCTATTCATTTTTTCATTATCTGTTCGCCGATCTCTAGCAGTGGCATCCTGGTCATGACGCACAAAATGGTTCCATTTTTTAACACTACATCGAAACGCAAGCAATCTCTTCTTTAGTTCTCCAATAACGTCTTCCCCCCTTGCAATCACTAGCTCATTGCACACCCGGACGTCAGACACGGCGGAGCAGTTCGGGGCTTGTCACGTGGAGAAATGTAGTGAAACGTGGTGTCCGTATCCGTAGATTAAAGCATGCTGCTGTAACGTAAATCCAATACAAGTCTTGAATTGTGTCGATGCAGTTCTCACGACAAGATAAGGTGCGCTTTTGAATTTTAAAATATGTATAGCAAGTATGACCGATAGAATTTGATCCATTGGATTTTCAAAGAAAAAGAAAGAAAGAAAGAAAGAAAAAACTGAAGTGAGCATGAAGAACAAAACCAACGCGTTCAAGACATTCGAAACACTCACGATAAAACTTTTATACATATGTAAAAAAAAACAGACTTCTTTACGTCCCTTCCTTTCCCCGGCGACGAAGGGAGGCACAGGAGAGGGAGGGAGGGAGGGAGGGAGGGAGGGAGAGGAGGAGAGAGAGAGAGAGAGAGAGAGAGAGAGAGAGAGAGAGAGAGAGAGAGAGAGAGAGAGAGAGAGAGAGAGAGAGAGAGAGAGAGAGAGAGAGAGAGAGAGAGAGGGAGAGAGAGAGAGAGAGAGGGGGGGAGGGGGAGGGGGAGGGGGAGAGAGAGGGAGGGGGAGAGAGAGAGAGAGAGAGAGAGAGAGAGAGAGAGAGAGAGAGAGAGAGAGAGAGAGAGAGAGAGAGAGAGAGAGAGAGAGAGAGAGAGAGAGAGAGAGAGAGAGAGAGAGGACGCCTTACCTTGGAAAGGATGATCTCGGGAGCGAGGTATTCGGGCGTGCCACACAGCGTCCACGTTCGCCCCTTCACACGCTTCGCAAACCCGAAGTCTGTCACCTGCAACCGCCAAGGACAAACGTTAGTCAAGGTTGTATCACATGGGAGGGATATAGATATCAATAACACATTAAAGGTATATTTATACATATACATATTCTATTTTTCTATAACCATGAATTTACATTTTTTTTGTCAACGAGTAAAGCATGAGGAACAAACATTTCACACAATGGATTCGAAGCCGATCGATGCACACTGCTTACCACGGCTGAGGATGACGGAGAGAAACTTACGAGCGAAGCCAGGTGTACTTTTCTCAGATGTACTTTTATCTTGGACATTAAAAAAACAACAACAACACACAATCACAACTAACCATGACTTACCACCGTTGCACAAAACAAGACGATATGCCAATGAGACACTATAACAATTTTATGCGAAGCTCTTGACACAACTCACCTTCCAACAGACCCCCGACAGAACAACTTAAACCTACTTAACAATACTTATCCATACCCTCACCTTAAGGTACCCTAGACTGTCTATAAGTAGATTCTCTGGCTTAAGATCTCTGTATATGAGATCTAGGTAGTGAAGGTATTCAAACGCTAGTACGATCTGGGCCGCATAGAAACGCGAGTGTGGTTCACTGTGGGTAGAGAGAGGCAGTGCATAAGTATGTGTTTCTAACTGGGAAAAAAAAGGGATAGCATTTTTTATCCTTTATATTCTCGTCTACCTGGATGCAGATTGTGGCTTTCTGAATGTCTGACTGACAGATTGATCTCAGTTAATTACTTTTGCGTGACTTTTAATTAAGAAGTACAAAATACCATTCAAAACAGACTGATTTTTAAGAACATGATTTAGCAATGCCACAGTGTTGACTAAACTCACAAAAGGAAGATGATATAAATAATGGCATATAAAAAAGTGCACAGTCAAAAGTACCATACAGCAGCTTCATAAATGACAAACAACAACACCAAAATACATCGATGCTACAATACCGGCACTGCGGATACAATGGAATAGTGTTGTTCAGGTACCATGTCTTAATGTGGGTTTCTTGATAACAATACAGATGTTAAAAGTGGGAAGGAAATTACACGTCCAAAGCCAAAATACAATGAGAGGGAGAGGGAGAGAGAGAGAGAGAGAGAGAGAGAGAGAGAGAGAGAGAGAGAGAGAGAGAGAGAGAGAGAGAGCATCAAACACTATGCGGAAGGTTTCGGTCAGTCTGTCCAACGCCAAAAAATCGAGGAAGGACCAAGGGGGGACGAGAGGACTAGGTTGCACTATTGAAAAAAAAGGTCACAGGGACAAAAAGACATCGGATGGTGCAACGGCGATGGTTGAGCATAACAAGCAAATGGATAAGAAGAATGAAAAGAAATCGGATCTATTCCACGTCCTAAAATAAGTGGACACATTTCTAAGGAGATCCTAATTTACAACAAGGTTCTCTATACTAGAACTTGATGCTCTTCTTTCGTTTCTTTTTAAGCGGACAGCCTGCTTACAACAGCTTTAAGCAGGTGGAATCTAATGCCCCACCTGCTGTATTACAGGCGATGAGGATGGGTGGGCACAGGTGAGCAGGGTAAGACTGTAACCTTGTCTGATACAGCTGTACGCTACGGCTCATGTTTCATCATGCTATCGCAGACACACATGCACATACAAACACCTGGGAAAGGCTTAGCTATCGTGACCAACATTTACTCTAAAAATAACTGTGGTCTAAGCCATTCATTGTGCAAGTGTCCATCCCAGATGTTGCACTGAGCAGGTGTGGTAGGGAAGGAAGTTCAAGTGGTCTGTTCAATGTTTTTTTTAAATTATTATCATTATTATTCAGACTGACGTGTTACCATCGACATAAGTGGTACTTAGAAAAAAAAAGTTTGGAAGTGAAGTTGTCTATAAGCCTACATGCAAGGTCGGTCAGCGGTGTGTATGTGTGACAGTGTGTGTGTGTGTGTGTGTGTGTGTGTGTGTGTGTGTGTGTGTGTGTGTGTGTGTGTGTGTGTGTGTGTGTGTGTGTGTGTGTGTGTTGCGTGTGGGTAAGAGTGAGAAAAAAAGAGAGAGATAGAGAATGAGAAATAAAGAGGGAAAAAAAGAGTCTGGAAAAACATTTTAAAATTCATACACTTTGCCTTAAATCTAGTGCATTAAAGCGCATTGTGGAGGAAAAGGGTTATTTGTGCCTCATCACGCCCACAAGAGGGCCACACAAACACACACAAATCATAGCATGGATGGGCGTGGGCGTAGGCATAAGTGGCCGGATTTGTTAGTAGCGAACTCGTGGTACGTGCGGGCGGGCGGGCGGGCGAAAGAGAGACAAAAAGTGAGAGAAAGAGAGAGAGAGAGAGAGAAATGGCTCTTCCATATTTGTTTTTCCTTTTTGCTTGCCACGCTGCTACCGTCATTCATATAATCATGAGAGTCACACCAATAACAAAAATGCTGAGGATAGACATTGAATAAAAAAAAGAAGCAAAAACGATTCTTTTTGAGATAAAAAGAAAATGGACACTGGATAAATAAAATTGTAATCAACAATACTTATTTTTTCTTTTAAAGTGACGGTTTCAGCTACGGCCAAGAAACAAGAAGGGAAGTGTGAAAGAAAGGGTTGGAGGGGGCCGGAGTATGTGCGTGGGGGGGGGGGGGGGGGGGGGGAGGGGGAGCGATACACTCTCACACTTGTGATTTGGGACAAAGCCAATTTTTCAAGAGACAGGTCAATAGGTCATAGGTCACACTCGACACTTAAAATGAACCCTTTTTCTTTCCTGACATAAACAAAAATCAAATTTGTTTACTCTTCGATTCCTTTCGTTCCCTCTGTATCAATCAGGTTAATTGCAAGAGTGACCTCATGACCCCTTTTAAGATATTATCCAAAACCATGCAAGGTCAAACAAGCTCTGGTAAGGCTAAGAAACTCAGTGGGGGGGAGGGGGGAGCTAGGGGGAGTGGGGGATAGGAAATTAAAAAAAAGGGAAAAAGGAAAAAAAAGAGATAGAAAAGGATAGAAGATAAAGGGGCAGAGTGAGAAAATATAAAAAAAAGGAAAAAGTATAGGGGGAGGGGGGTAACAGGGAGGAGGGAAGGGGAGCACAAGAGCGCACAACACCGCAAACGTCAACAATACGTCATCGCTACGTCATCACTACGTCACACCTTGGACAACCACACGCAAGGGTACAAAAAAAGGATCGACAGTTACATGACATTGTCGTTAGTGAGAACAAGGTTGTTAATTTTCTTGTTTTTTTTTTGTGTGTTGTTAACCGTTTTATTTAACCACATGTTTCTTGCGGCTCCATGTTCTTCTGGGTTGATGTTAATTAAATCTCTCTCATGTTAATCCACTGTTCAAAATAAAGAAAAAAAAAAATAATTCGACAACTAAGAATAAAAGAAAGACGTTTAAGGTATTCTAAACTGGCTCTTAGAACGAGCTAGTAGAAGCATAACTAGCATTGCAAAAGAAAGAAACGGTAACAGAAGCATCTAGAAATAATATGGTAACATTCCATCTACGACTGCGCGGCTTTGTTTAATATGAATGAATGAATAGATAAATAAATAAATAAATAAATAGAGTAACAGAAATAAGCTATAATTACAGAAAAAATCGACAACTAGTTAAGGCAATTAATCATAATTTTTTAAACTAAGAAAAAACAAATTTCAAAATTCTAACGAAAATAAAAAAGACACGAAACTATAAAAAAAAAAGAAACTACACTAACTTAAAAAAAAAAACATTATCGATCTCATCGGTTAGATCAACAACCACAATTCTAATCTGGAGTGTCATCATCATCCAGTCTCCTTTAAATCGATTAAACATTTAATTAAATCAAAAATCTTTAACACGATCGCAAGGCAAAGGTCCAAGCAGTGTACCCTTGCGTGCCGTCCCTCCAGAGCCAAGGAGGGGGGTGTGAGGGGGGGGTCTCTCTTATCTTTTTTTTTTTTTTTTTTTTTTTTAGGTTCTGGGGGGGTTCAGAACCCGCCTTACCTAAACCTGCCAATCTTTCTTAGGTGGGAAAACATCTCTCCACCCGGCACGTATTCTAACACCATGTACAAATTGGAATTATCCTGAAAATTAAAGAGAGAGAAAAACAATGCGAAACACGTTCTTTGTTGTTGTTGTTTTTTGTTTTTTTTGGGGGGGAGCAGGGGGTTATGTAGGGGGTTGATCATTTCCTGTTAGGGGGGTGGGGGGGGGGGAGAGGGCGGTATGGGGATGTGTGGGGAGTGTATGGAGGGAAGGGGGGGGGCGGGAGTAATTTAACTTTGTTACTGATCGCGGGACGTTCCACAAATTTAATAGTAGAAACGAAAAGAAAAAACACAAAGGGGGGGAAACAAGATGTAGATTTTAGGACAAGGAGAGTTGAATGTGGGAAAAAAAACAAAAACAAAATCTTAAGTTGTAAGGGTATGTGATGACGTCACCGCGATACAGCACTTACAAAAAGGGGAAGGGGTACGGTGGGGTACGGGGGGGAGGGGAACAAGGGAGGGAGGGAGGGAGGGAGGGAAGGGGTTAGAGGGGAAAATTCGATGCCGAGGGTCCGGTCGTAGCCGTTGTAATAACCGTAGAAACCTGGAAACACGAAACCCACAAAAAGAGGGGAAAAAAAACACGAGATGAAGAAAAGCAATTGTGTGGAAGGGGAGAGGGGGGGGAGAAAAAAATCTCGGATTAATAAATCGGATGATTAATTAATTCTTTTTTTTAATAAAGCCTTAATTGCTAGACTGTTAGTAGTTACCTAAATCTTCCAAGACGACGTAAGTGAGAGAACATCTCGCCTCCGGGGACATATTCTAGCACCATGTATAAATTTGTGTTATCCTGCAAGTATACAACAGCTAGATGAGGAGGAGGGGTTTCGAGGGTGAGGGGAGGAGGAGGAGGGGTTTCAATGGTGGGTTATAAGGGAGAGGGAAGGAGGAAGAGTTTCGAGGGTGAGCGGTAGAGGACACGCTTTGAGAGTGAAGAGAGTGAGGGAAAAAGAGGTTCTGGAGCGAGAGGGTGGAGGACGAGTTTCGAGGGTAAAAAGAGTGACGGGAAGAGGAGGAGGGCTTTCAAGGGAGAAGAAGGTGGAGACGGAATAGTAGTAGTAGTAGTAGTAGTAGTAGTAGTAGTAGTAGTAGTAGTAGTAGTAGTAGTAGGAGGAGTGGGAGGAGGAAGAGAAGGAGGAGACTGGGGGATATGAGGTAGACATGAGGGGGGGGGAGGAGGAGGAGTTTCGAGGGTGAGGGGGAGGAGGAGGGGTTTCGAGGGTGAGGGGAGGGGGAGGGAGGAGGGGTTTCGAGGGTGAGGGGAGAAGGAGGAGGGGTTTCTGAGGGTGATGGGAGGAGGAGGAGGGTTTTGAGGGTGATGGGAGGAGGAGGAGGGGTTTCTGAGGGTGAGGGGTGGAGGAGGAGGAGGGGGTTCGAGGGTGAGGGGTGGAGGAGGAGGAGGGGGTTCGAGGGGGAGGGGAGGAGGAGGGGGAGGGGGGGAGGAGGAGGAGGGGTTTCGAGGAG
Source organism: Penaeus japonicus (assembly GCA_017312705.2). NCBI lineage: Eukaryota > Metazoa > Arthropoda > Malacostraca > Decapoda > Penaeidae > Penaeus > Penaeus japonicus. The sequence continues at coordinate 197,339 of BOPN01002036.1, read as the reverse complement.
GAGGGGGAGTAGGAGGAGGGGGTTCTTGAGGGTGAGGGGAGGAGGAGGAGGGCTGAGGAGGAGGGGGAGGAGGAGGAGGGGTTTCGAGGGTGAGGGGAGGAGGAGGAGGAGGGGTTTCGAGGGTGAGGGAAGGAGGAGGAGGGGTTTCGAGGGTGAGGGAGGGGGAGGAGGAGGGGGAGGGAGGAGGGGGTTTCGAGGGTGAGGGGAGAAGGAGGAGGGGGTTTCCTGAGGGTGATGGGAGGAGGGAGGAGGGGGTTTCGAGGGTGATGGGAGGAGGAGGAGGGGTTTCGAGGGTGAGGGGAGGTGGAGGAGGGGTTTGAGGGTGAGGGGAGCAGGAGGAGGAGGGGTTTCGAGGGTGAGGGGAGGAGGAGGAGGAGGGGTTTCGAGGGTGAGGGAAGGAGGAGGAGGGGGTTCGCGGGTGAGGGGGGGGAGGAGGAGGGGTTTCGAGGGTGAGGGGAGGAGGAGGAGGAGTTTCGAGGGTGAGGGGAGGAGGAGGGGTTTCGAGGGTGAGGGGAGGGGGAGGAGGAGGGGAGGAGGAGGGGTTTCGAGGGTGAGGGGAGAAGGAGGAGGGGTTTCGAGGGTGATGGGAGGAGGAGGAGGGGTTTCGAGGGTGATGGGAGGAGGAGGAGGGGTTTCGAGGGTGAGGGGAGGAGGAGGAGGGGTTTCGAGGGTGAGGGGAGGAGGAGGAGGGGTTTCGAGGGTGAGGGGAGGAGGAGGGGTTTCGAGGGTGAGGGAAGGAGGAGGAGGGGGTTCGCGGGTGAGGGGGGGGAGGAGGAGGGGTTTCGAGGGTGAGGGGAGGAGGAGGAGGGGTTTCGAGGGTGGGTTATAAGGGAGAGGGAAGGAGGAAGAGTTTCGAGGGTGAGCGGTAGAGGACACGCTTAGAGAGTGAAGAGAGTGAGGGGAAAAGAGGTTCAGGAGCGAGAGGGTGGAGGACGAGTTTCGAGGGTAAAAAGAGTGACGGGAAGAGGAGGAGGGCTTTCAAGGGAGAAGAAGGTGGAGACGGAATAGTAGTAGTAGTAGTAGTAGTAGTAGTAGTAGTAGTAGTAGTAGGAGGAGGAGTAGTAGGAGGAGGGGAGGAGGAAGAGAAGGAGGAGACTGGGGGATATGAGGTAGACATGAGGGGGGGGGGGGGGTAAAAGTTCCCTGAGAAGAGAAAAAATGGTAAAGCAAATAGTGATGAAGAGAAATCGGAGAGAATCATTTCTTCTTCTTCTTCTTCTTCTTCTTCTTCTCTTTCTTCAAGTTATCGTTTTCTCCATTTATTTCTGCTGATAAAATCCGTGAGAGAAAAAAAAGAGAGAAAGAGACTTAAAAAACAGGTGGAAAAGGAGAGATACAGAGGTATAAGAGAGGAGAATAAAGAATTAAAAAAAAGCGAAAAGAGAAAAATATAGATAACACTCGAAGTGGGAACTTGGTCGGAACCTCGAAGGAAGGGGATAAGAAGGGGGTAGGGGGGTGACAATAGATGGATGTAGGGGAGGGGGAGGCGCGGGAAAAAGGGAATCGGGGAGGAAGAGAGGAGGAAGACATGCTCTTTGAATCTGGAGAGATAGCGATGGAAAAACGAAAAAAAAATCATGGGAGTGAAAGATAGAGATTGTGTTTGAGAGAGAGAGAGAGAGAGAGAGAGAGAGAGAGAGAGAGAGAGAGAGAGAGAAAGTGAGAGAGTGAGATGCCAAGAGGGGCATATGACAATGTGATGAAATACCAACTATTCCCCTTTGAATCTAACTAACTATCGCTCAAAAATAGAAGAATAAATTGGGGAGACTTGGAACACTTTAAAAAACTTTCGCCCAGCCACCTCTTTATTGAAGCAAACACACAGTTCCATTTAGAAGAGGCATTATTCCTTCACCAAAAACCCATCTTAAACAAAACGAACAAATAGGCAACTTGAAATGTGGTTGGCTCGGCCGTAGAGTTTAACCAACCACCCTCAAGAGCAAGTGGCAGCGATAACTAAGAATTTTCGAGTTATGGGTTGCACGATATCATCTTTTATGCAACGCACTAGCAATGAATGTATGGGGATGAACCTATATTTGGAACAAAGTGAGTGTATGAATGAAGGAGAGAGAGAGAGAGAGAGAGAGAGAGAGAGAGAGAGAGAGAGAGAGATTGTGTATTCGAGTGAGGGGATTACATAAGCCTCATTCACTGGTTATAAGTCTCGCGAAACAGCCATCAAAGTGAGCATAGACTGTGTGATGAGATTGCAAGAGTGAGAGAGAGAGAGAGAGAGAGAAAGAGAGAGAGAGAGAGAGAGAGAGAGAGAGAGAGAGAGAGAGAGAGAGAGAGAGAGAAAGAAAGAGAGAGAATGAGAGTGACAGAACGAGCGTGAAAACAAGATGCAGGTCAGTGTGGGCGGGCATGGTAATGGTGGTTTGTGTAAGGGCATGGGCATGACATGGGCATGGCATGGGCATGGCATGGGCGTTTACCTAAACCTGCGGGCGCGGCGGAGGTGGGTGAACATCTCTCCCCCCGACACGAAAGGCAGGTTCATATACAGGTTGGTACTGTCCTGCCGTGGTGAGGGCGTGGGGGCGGGAAGGTGTAGGAACGGAGGGGGTGGTGTGGGGCGTAGGGGGAAGGATGAGGAAGGGGGGAAGGGTAGGACAGGGAGCGATGAGGGGACCAGAGGGGAAAAAAGGGTGGACGGGAAGGGCATAATGTGGATACATGGGTGAAAAAAATAAGTAAAATCATTAGGAAAATCAATACAGCACACGAATGAAACAAAGAAAAAGACACAAATAAAGAGAGAACGAGAGAGAGAGAGAGAGAGAGAGAGAGAGAGAGAGATTCTGTCCATAAACCATAGACACATTTCATTAAGAATAAACACTGACAGCTCGCCGACGGAAATGGGCCTCGTGGACTGAAAGGGAACACTCTTTGATAATTTATTAAAGTATTAAAATAAAATCTTGTAAAACTAGAAAGATTCACTCAATTTAATTAAACTAAAATGAAAACTTTCTCATCAAAGTGTAAAATAAAACGTTAATCTAAACTTGTATAACGAGTTTGTTTTACAGTTACTAAGTAAAAGTTTTAGAATAGAGGCTTATCATATATGAACCTTATATCACTCAAAAAAATAACACAGATAACACTCAAAGACACAAAAAGGACAAAAAATAACAACAATAATAAATATCTTATCTATACATAACAATAAGTAGCCTATATTGTTTCACAATTTCTCTAACTATGGCCTACCAATAACAATAACACTTAACTAACGACAAAGACTGAACAGAGTTTGATCTTTGTTCAGTGCAATTCTAGAATTCCTTAAACAATAATGACTCTTATGTATTTACAAGCAAAAAAAAAAGGACATCTACCCCCCCCCCCCTCAAAGAAAGGTTAAGCAAACAAATAAAAATCGAATCTAAACTAACAACTCCAGCAAAGGAAAAAAAACTAGACATGTACATGAATGGAAACACTTCCGGCTCAAAGGTCAAGCTCATTAGATTAACAAAACAATCTAACACTCTTTTCATCAACGACCGAATAGCAACAACACCCCCCCACACACACACATAAACAGATCCTAAAATAAAACGAATCAATAAACAAATCAGAAAACTATTAAACCAGAATGCATAGGCCTACTCACAAACACGCATAAACACACCACGATACCACAACAAAGAAACAAAACTCTAAATACACTACACCTAAACTTATTCTAGGAATGACTAGTCTATATCTGTCCTATATCTATATCTATATCTATTCGGCTATCTGTCCCTTGCAAATAAAAAGGACACTCTTATCTAAACCAGACTGATTATGATAAAAATCCTAACTATACATAAAAAAAAAATGTAATAATAATAACAACAAACATCAAAATCACCTTAGTTCTAAAGACATCATCCCCATTCAAAAATATCATCCTTATCTCTGTATAAAAAAAAAGAAGATACGAAGGAAGGAAGACCCATGATTTCTCACCTTGAAGTGGAATTCAAGGCTGACGAGGAACGGGAAACTGATAGCTTGCAATATTCGCTTCTCGTTGAGTGTGTGTTCCACTTGTTTCAACTTAACCACCTGAGGAGGACGAGGAGAGAGAGGAAACGTATTAGTCCGATGGGCGTGACGAGCATGGGCATATATCTAAATGTGTGTGTGTGCGTGTGTGTGGGTGTGTGTGTGTGTGTGTGTGTGTGTGTGTGTGTGTGTGTGTGTGTGTGTGTGTGTGTGTGTGTGTGTGTGTGTGTGTGTGTGTGTGTGTGTGTTTGGTTCGTGTGTGTGTGTGTGTGTGTGTGTTTGGTTCGTGTGTGTGTGAGTTGGTGTGCGTGTGTGGGTGAATACAATTAAAAACACACAATAATAATCATCATTATCATCACTATCATCACCATAACAATAGCAATAAAAACGAAAACCAACAATAACAACGAGGCCACATCCCGTAGCCTTATAAGCCGCACACGGGGAAAACAAAACCAGCCGCTGGCACCTCACCTCTGATTACCACACAGAGGGTGAAAGAATAAACAAAAGGACCTCGGGTGTACCTAACAAAGATTCGTTCACGTGATTTATTGAACCATCAACATCCGGACAGCTGATGGAAAGAGATGGAGGAAGAAGAGGGAGAGGGAGAGGGAGAGGGAGAGAGAAGAGAAGAGAAGAGAAGAGAAGAGAAGAGAAGAGAAGAGAAGAGAAGAGAAGAGAAGAGAAGAGAAGAGAAGAGAAGAGAAGAGAAGAGAAGAGAAGAGAAGAGAAGAGAAGAGAAGAGAAGAGAAGAGAAGAGAAGAGAAGAGAAGAGAAGAGAAGAGAAGAGAAGAGAAGAGAAGAGAAGAGAAGAGAAGAGAAGAGAAGAGAAGAGAAGAGAAGAGAAGAGAAGAGAAGAGAAGAGAAGAGAAGAGAAGAGAAGAGAAGAGAAGAGAAGAGAAGAGAAGAGAAGAGAAGAGAAGAGAAGAGAAGAGAAGAGAAGAGAAGAGAAGAGAAGAGAAGAGAAGAGAAGAGAAGAGAAGAGAAGAGAAGAGAAGAGAAGAGAAGAGAAGAGAAGAGAAGAGAAGAGAAGAGAAGAGAAGAGAAGAGAAGAGAAGAGAAGAGAAGAGAAGAGAAGAGAAGAGAAGAGAAGAGAAGAGAAGAGAAGAGAAGAGAAGAGAAGAGAAGAGAAGAGAAGAGAAGAGAAGAGAAGAGAAGAGAAGAGAAGAGAAGAGAAGAGAAGAGAAGAGAAGAGAAGAGAAGAGAAGAGAAGAGAAGAGAAGAGAAGAGAAGAGAAGAGAAGAGAAGAGAAGAGAAGAGAAGAGAAGAGAAGAGAAGAGAAGAGAAGAGAAGAGAAGAGAAGAGAAGAGAAGAGAAGAGAAGAGAAGAGAAGAGAAGAGAAGAGAAGAGAAGAGAAGAGAAGAGAAGAGAAGAGAAGAGAAGAGAAGAGAAGAGAAGAGAAGAGAAGAGAAGAGAAGAGAAGAGAAGAGAAGAGAAGAGAAGAGAAGAGAAGAGAAGAGAAGAGAAGAGAAGAGAAGAGAAGAGAAGAGAAGAGAAGAGAAGAGAAGAGAAGAGAAGAGAAGAGAAGAGAAGAGAAGAGAAGAGAAGAGAAGAGAAGAGAAGAGAAGAGAAGAGAAGAGAAGAGAAGAGAAGAGAAGAGAAGAGAAGAGAAGAGAAGAGAAGAGAAGAGAAGAGAAGAGAAGAGAAGAGAAGAGAAGAGAAGAGAAGAGAAGAGAAGAGAAGAGAAGAGAAGAGAAGAGAAGAGAAGAGAAGAGAAGAGAAGAGCAGAGAAGAGAAGAGAAGAGAAGAGAAGAAGAGAATAGAGAGAGAAGAGAGGAGAAAGGAATAGAGAGAGAAGAGAAGAGAAAGGAAAACAAAACAAAAGAACAAAAAAAGAAGAGCGAAGAGCGCAAGGCCAAAAGAAGACAGACATGCGAGGAGAGACGAAGACCAAGCCAAGATCAGGAGCGCAAGGGGGAGAGCCAGAGAGTGAGCCGCAGCGCCGAGCCATAATAATGCCAACGAGCGACTTCTTCTAATATCAGACACCCGATCCCCGCCCACACACGGGGCAGGAGAGGGGGGAGGGAGGGGGGATGAAGGGCGGATAGTAGGGATGGAAGGAGGGGGGGGGTGAAGGGCGGGTAGGAGGGGGGGAGGTGGGAGGGGCGGGCGGGCGAGGAGGGCTTGGTCAACACGCATTCTTCATCATAAGCGCTCATCACTTGGGGCATCACGCACGCGCATCACGCTGCCTCTGCGTGATGCCTGGCGGAGTCGATGCTCCCGAAAACAAGCTGCAAGTTGGCCTTCTCTTGATTCATCTTTGCGAGGCAGGAAAGGGATTATCAAGCATGCATGGGAGAAACATGCATTCATGCTCTTTCTCACTCTCTCTCCCTCTTTCGCTTACTTTCTATCTTCTTTCTCTCACTCACTCACTTACTCACTCACTCACTAACTCATTCACTAACTAACTCACTCACTCACTCACTAACTCATTCACTCACTCACTCTCCATTCGCGCGACAAACAAACAAACAAACACACACACACACACAAACACACAAATACACAAACAAACACACAAACACAACCAAAAAGCAAAGAAATTCGCCATGGGGCAGAGAGGCTGACCACGAGAAGTGACACGTTCCAGAGACAACAATGGAAGTATATGACGACGTAATGTAATTTCCTGCACTTGGTCTCGTTGTGTCGCCAGATGCCCGCGTCTTGCCATGTGATACTTAAATTGATGCTCCGGACGGCGATGTGAGCATTTGTTTGGTGCGTCTGGGAGGGGAAGGAGCGCTTTCGGGGCCTCGTTTGGTTCTCGTTTGGTTCTCTTTGGGTCTTTCTCCCCACCCCTCTCTCTGTGTCTATCTCTGTCTCTGTCTCTTACTCTCTTTCTTCATCTCTTTTTCTTTCTCTCTTTCTCTTTCTCTTTGTGTGTGTGTGTGTGTGTGTGTGTGTGTGTGTGTGTGTGTGTGTGTGTGTGTGTGTGTGTGTGTGTGTGTGTGTGTGTGTGTGTGTGTGTGTGTGTGTGTGTGTGTGTGTGTGTGTGTGTGTGTGTGTGTGTGTGTGTGTGTGTGTGTGTGCGTGTGTGCGTGTACGTATCTCGCTTGCAGCCTCCCCTTAATCCCCATAAAAAAACACTAAAAAAGAAGCAAGGCGCCAATGCCCTCAGCGGCCGCCTCTCCCGCTCCTTAAGGCGGAAGAGCGCACCTGCATCGCCGCCGTCGGTACTACGAGGTCAGCGCCCGTTCGTCGACAAGCAATGGCAGAGTGACGCCCTTGCTCAATGCTCTTTTCTCTGAGGGCGAAGGGAAGGTGCGTGCGTAGGGGAGAGGGACCGTGAGTGATGAAAAGCAGTGGATGGGAGGGAGGGAGGAAGGAAGAGGGAAAGATGAGAGAGAAGAGAGGTGAGGAGAGGAGAGGAGAGGAGAGGAGAGGAGAGGAGAGGCGAGGTGAGGAGAGGAGCGCAGAGGAGAAAAGGGGAGAGAATAGAAGAAAATAAGGTAGCAGAGAAGGAAAGAAAAACACACACATGGAGAAAAGGTAAAACCGAAAAAAAACAGGAAATAAGGTAGAGAACAACGACCCCCGAACGACTCCCAAAGAAATCCAACGACCAATCCGCCATCACAGACATTCAGGCTCATTTGAATCCCTGATTATACCCGCACGGTAGGCTACAGGGTACAGGGTACAGGGTACAGGGTGCAGGGTACAGAGTATACGGAAAAGGGGACAAAGAGATATACGGTACACGACCCAGGGCGAAGACGTAACTCTGATGTAATCTCCCGTAGGACAGCGTGGCAGCATCTTCCTCCAAGACCCTCGGATGCTGGGGAATGTTGATCTGAATGACTGCCACGCTGACGCTATATTGTTGTTTACTTATCTGCCCCTCGGCGTGCGTGTGTATACTGGGATTGCATTTTGGATGGAGAAGAAGGAGGAAGGAGGGAGGAAGGTAGTGAATAATGGAAGGAGGAAGGAGGGAGGACGGAAGGAAGGAAGGAAGGAAGGAAGGAAGGAAGGAAGGAAGGAAAGAGGGAGGAGGGAGGGAGGAAGGAGGGAGGAAGAAGGAAAAGAAAGAGTGAGAGAAAGAGAAACAGAAAAGAGAAAAGGAAAGAAAAAGAGAGAAGGAGAGAAATAGAAAAAAGAAAAAGAGAAAGAGAGAAAGATAAAAAAGAAAGAAAGAAAGAAAGAAAGACAGATAGAGAATTAGGGAGGAGAGAAAAGGGTGAAAGGGAGCGGGGAAGCGTAGGAGGAAGAGGGGACGGGGTCTGGCAAAGGACACGTCCCACAAGTATTTTCGGAGCACGTGGACGACAGCAGAAACCCGCAACCATCACCCTTATCCCAACCCTTTTCACCCTTTCCCTCTCTTCTTCCTCCCCTTACCCCCCCCTCCTTCCCTCCCCAACTCCCGCTCCTTCCCTTCCTTCCCTGCCTCCCCCTCCTCCCCTGCCTCCCCCCTTCCACCCACTCCTTCCCTGTAACCCCCTCCTCCCCCATCCCCTACCTCCCTCCCTCCTCCCACTCCTTCCCTGCAACCCCCCCAGCCCCCCACCCCCCTCCCTCCCTCTCCTCCGGCGTCCCCCGCATCCCAAGTTGAGACAAAAACAACATTACCTGCGGACGCACCTGCTCACACTTGGCTCCCTATCCCCATCCCCATCCCCATCCCCCATACCTATCCCTACCCCCTCCCCTACTAAGGCCTTTTATATCTTTAGTTTTTTTGTTTGCTTCAATGCATTCCTTGGCTCAGGCACACGGGCTTGTCATCACATGTTAGCAAGCACTATGAGGCGTAGGTAGGCCATTATATTTAGGATTTTTGATGTCATAGTTCTTCGTAAAGTTGTGATAAGTTGGGAGGAATGAGGAGGTGGAGGGGAAGGAGGAGAGGGGAAGAGAGGTGAGGAAGGAGAAGGAGGGAGGAAAGGGAGGAGAGGCAAAGAAGGAGAGGGAGGAGAGGTGATGAAGAAGAGAGAGGAGAAGGGGGAGAATAAGGAAAAGGAGGAGAGGTAAGGAAGGAGAGGGAGGAGAGAGAGGAGACGGAGGAGAGGAAGGAAAGGGAGGAGAGGTGAGGAAGGAGAGGTAAGAGAGGGGAAGAGGGAAGGAAGTAGGTTTTAAGAAAGACCTATTACTCTTTCCAAACCGCCTCCCTTCTCAGCTTTGCAATCGTAGCCAGATGAACAAGACCATGAATAACAACAAAACTAAAAACAAAAAATAACAAATCAAACAAAAAAACATCTCTACCCCCTCCCCCCAGCCCAGCCCAGCCCACCCAACCCCACCCCCCGCCTCCAACTCCAACAAAGAGGTTCCTGTGAGCGATAAGGAAGACGAGCCCACCCGCGGGCTAGGAGGCTGCATGCGGTTACTGTGGCGACGCTCTTCCTGTGGCGACCCGCTCCCACAGCCTGACCACAGCGCTGCGGGGTCACGTGGCCTCTGACGTCACTACACCTGCAAAGGCTGACCACTGCACGCGCGCGCCTCTGGGTCGTCTTGGGTGTTGCGGTGGCGGGGTCGCATGACGTGCGATTGTGTTTGCACTACATGCAGGTTGCAGGTGGAAGTGTTAAGTGTGAGAGTTGGGCACGAGTGTGTGTGTGTGTGTGTGTGTGTGTGTGTGTGTGTGTGTGTGTGTGTGTGTGTGTGTGTGTGTGTGTGTGTGTGTGTGTGTGTGTGTGTGTGTGTGTGTGTGTGTGATATTTTTTCCAGATAATAATGCTAACATAGAACTACTACAAAATCGATAGAAAAATACAATAAAATGAATTACAATTACGACCTCTGTATCCATCCATTAAAATATTAGCGGGAAAAAACATTGACTTGCGATCTTTTGCAGTATTCAAAGTTGTTCCAAAGAAGGTACAGAAAAAAAAAAACGAAAACTAATCTGCGTCGACCACGTCAGAGCACAGGACCGAAATTATGCACCAACCGCGTGCGCATGAAATACAATTCTCGAAAATTTTGCCAACACTTTTTCTGGACTATGTGGTCACAAATAATCCTCACAAAGACGATATCGACAAGTCATGCCAACTTGCAAACAGACATGACGGTGACTAACCTCTAGCGGAGACAAAACACAAAAGTCCGCATGTCTTCTCATCCTCATAATCACCATTATCATTACCTTGTTTTTTAACCAATCTACTTACATTTATCCTCCTCTTGACAATCCTTCATAAATAAGAAACAACCAAAACAAAACAAAACAAAACAAAACCTCAACCACCACCATTTTTTTTTCTTCTCGCGGACAACCACCACCACCACCATCATCATCAGAAAACGACAAAAAAATAATAATGAATAAATAAAATAATCAAATAGAGTAAAAAAAACTCCGTTCCTCACCTTCTGTTTGTCGAGTATCTTCATGGCGTAATACTCCTTGGTGGACTTGTGCTGGACCAGCATCACCCTCCCGAAGGACCCGGTGCCCAGGGTCTTGATGCGCTCGAAGTCGTCCAAGCACGCCGTGTTCTGAGGAGGGAGGAGAGAGAGAGACCGTCAGGAGGGAGAACATCAGGAGGGAGAACATCAGGAGGAAGAGCGTGGGGAGGGAGAGTATGATGAGGGAGAGATAGCGTGGGGAGGGAGGTTATGATGAGGGAGAGTGTGGGGAGGGAGAGTATGATGAGGGAGAGTGTGGGGAGGGAGAGTATGAGGAGGGAGAGTATGAGGAGGGTGAATATGAGGGTGAGTATGAGGAGGGAGAACATCAGGAGGGTGAGTATGAGGAAGGTGAGTATGAGGAGGATGAATATGAGGAGGGAGGTTATGATGAGAGAGAATGGGATGAGGACGAGCATAAGAACAGAGAATATGAGGAAGGAAAACGTGAAAAAGAACATGTGGAAGCACAATGCGAGGGAGGAGAACATGAATGCGAACATGAGGAAGAACATGAAATGGAAGAAAAACAAAAAAAATAAGAAGAAAGAAGGAAAGACACAGTAAAGAGGAGGAAAGGGTTAATTACGGCGATTCGCTAAGTGGTTGCAAATGATTAGTTAATGGAGGGGGGAAGTGGGGGGGAGGGGAAGGGAGGGGAGGGGGTCACCATTATGAGAAGCAAAGATGATTATGAGGACGATTATGAGAGAGGAGAGGAGAGAGGAGCAGGAGGAAGAAGAAGATAAGGAGGTCGGACGTGCTTGATTGCTGGGGGGTGGGGTGGGAAGGAGGGGGGTGGGGGGGGGTCTCTTAATGAGGTGCGAACGTGAGATCCGGAAGGTGATTAATTTTTGAGTTTGTTAATAGAGGAAGAGGTATTGCAGGTTTAATTAATGGTTGTAATTAATGATAATGATGATGATGAAGGTGGTGGGTGGCTGTAACTAATGAGCATGACGGGGGGATGTGACGATGGTGGTGATGATGATGATGATGATGATGATAGTGATGATAAGGATGATCATGAGTGATGATGATGATAGTGATGATGATGATGATGATGATGATAATGAGTGATGATGATGATGACGGTGAAGATGACGGAAGTGAAGATGAAGATGAAGAAATATATAAAGATAAAGATAGCGAAGATGAAGATAAATATAAGGATAAAGGTGGTGAAGATGAAGAAGTTGAAGGTAAAGATAAAAACGATGACATGAGTGTGATAATATCAATAACAATAACAACAATAATAGTAACAATAACAACAACAAAAAAATAATAATAACAATGTGACTTACATCTTGTGTTAGTGATAAAAAATAATATAAACATGATGATTACAAATACACTTTCATCCCATGTCACCCGTTACATTTCAGACCAAATTCACAGAACCACACAAAAATCAACACTTTCATAATAATAGTAGTAGTAGTAGTAGTAGTAGTAGTAGTAGTCGTAGTAGTAGAGGATGTATGATGAAAAAAGGATAATGAAAAAAGAAAAAAAACGCGGACTGTATGCTACTGATAAGCGCGAGCGCATGGAAGAGTAATGTCAACACGTCGAGTTCTGATACCAGAGATATTGTACACCCCCCCCCCCCACAACCCCCGACACAGGAGCGCAAGGACGTACTTATAAAAACACTCTCAGTCGACTACTCCGAAATGGAAAGCCCAAGTTGATTGATTAATTGACTGACTGACTGACTTTCTCTCTTTCTCTTTCTCTCTCTTTCGATCTCTCTCTCTCTCTCTCTCTCTCTCTCTCTCTCTCTCTCTCTCTCTCTCTCTCTCTCTCTCTCTCTCTCTCTCGCTCTCTCTCTCTTTCTCTCTCTCTCTCGCTCTCACAACAAAGGCAATTCATACATAAATGTCTGTAACGGACTATAAGTTCCCGACCTCCCTCTGCGCTAACAAAGGT
>BOPN01002036.1:170000-175000 GCA_017312705.2 Penaeus japonicus | reverse complement strand
TATTTTCCCTAGTAGAAAAAGCCCCTTTCAGGTAATTAAACACAGGTATAACTCATTGCCAGATAACTGCTTATCCGCGCGACTGTGTCAAGTCGCTCCGGTCTATAAATAACTCTGAAGAGAGAGGGGAGGAAAAAAAAGGGGGAAGAGAAAAAGGGAAAAAGAGAGAAAATTGAAAAGAAAAGAAAAAATGAGGGAAGACCCTGACGCGGGATTTGATCAAAGGAGATTTACATTCCTCTCTCTTAGTGATGGCGGATGAGTGTTCAATCAAACTAGACGGGATTTCAAGCAGTGAGGTGTCTGTTTCTTTCTCTTCCCCTTTCCTTCTCCCTTTCTCCCTCTCACTCTCTCTTCCTCTTCCCCTTTCCTTCTCCCTCTCTCCCTCTCACTCTCTCTTCCTCTTCCCCTTTCCTTCTCCCTCTCTCCCTCTCACTCTCTCTTCGTCTTCCCCTTTCCTTCTCCCTCTCACTCTCTCTCCCTCTCAATCTCTCTTCCTCTCCCTCTCCTCTCATTCTCTTCCTCCCTCTCCCTCTCAAATGACGTCCCCCCTCTATTTATCCTGCCGCATCTAACACCCCTTTCTATCCTTCTCCCCCTCCCTCCCCTCCCCTCCCCACCCTGCTTCCGTCTTTTTCCTCAACGGAAGCCGGCTAGACCTGCAAAAAGTTCCGCAACAGTTTTTCTTGCGATGCCGTTTCATAAGGTGGAGGCTTTGGTCGCGCATCGCTCTTCGCACCTGGCGAGGAGTGACAGCGAGATGGGACTCGATGCGCGGACGCACACACACACACACACACACACACACACACACACACACACACATACACACACACACACACACACACAAACATATATATATATATACATACATACATACATACATACATACATACGCGCATGGGCACAACCTTAAATGAACAAACGAGTGTTCGAATCAGCAGGAGCAGGAGGAGGAGACAAGAAGTAAGCAGAACGACAAGGAGTGAAAGTAGGACAGTAATAGTGTCAGTTGGACAGGAAGGCGAGGGAGAGGGAGGCGGAGGGGGTGGGGAAGGAGAAAGGGGAAAGGGAAGGAGAATGGGGAAAGGGAAGGAGAAACGGGAAAGGGAAGGGGGAGAAAGAGGGGAAGGGAAATGGAGTGGGAGAAATGGGGGAGGAGGACAGGAGGGAGAGAGGGAGTGAGAGAGAGAGTAGGGAGGGGAAGAGGGAGAGGGAGACGAAGAGAGAGGCCGCAAGGGCACGCAAGATCCTACACAAGATCCTACACACATCCTAGTCCCACGGGAGTCCAAAGCCCCTGCCCCCCCCCCCCCCCCTTTCATCCTGCTCCCGGTCCGATTATCGCGTGTGTCTCCCTTCTGTTCTTCGTCTCCCACCCGCGGTCCTGTCAATGAACCCTCGGCGTCTGGCACAAGCGTGCGAGGACGCAATCAAGACAGTCGATGTGCAGTGAATGATGATGAGAACCATGTATAAAATGCAATAGCAAATGTTCATATAACAACAGTAACAGATACAGACGAAAGCAAACACTAAAATGTCCAGGAAAAGTAAATACAATATACAACAATAACTAAAATACGTAATACAATAAATGCAATCATACATTAAACACTAACCCCCCACCCCCACCCCAACCCAGAAAAAAAAGTCAATCGAATCTAGAACAGGAACTATAACAAAACAAATTATATCGATACAAGAAAAAAAAAATAGCATACGACATTTCGCAACTAGTCGCTTCCGTTTCTATCGAGTTATTAAGGGAACAACGGTAATTAAGAGCTTATATAAACAGAAGACTGCGAGGGGGGTGGGCTGCGATCAAGGTTGGATGGGATACTCGATATCGTGAAAAAAATAGCAATAGGGTGGGAAGAGAGAGGAGAGGAGAGGAGAGGAAAGGAGAGGAGAGGAGAGAGGAAGAGAAGAAGAAGAAGAAGAAGAAGAAGAAGAAAGAGGAAGAGGAGGAGGATGAGAAGAAGAAGGAGAAGGAGGAAAGGGAAGGAGGAGGAGAAAGGGGAGGAGGAGGAAAAGGAGAAGGAGGAAGAGGAGGAAGAGGAGGAGGAGGAGAAGAAGAATCATTAATACAGTCCACAAACTGAAGCATGGAAGCTAACATCATAAACTATATAAACCTATACTCCTGCCTAAAATAAAAAAAAATAAAAAATAAAAAAAATAACAATAATCATTCACGCACAGAAACAGCCAAGAGCTAAAAAGCGAAAGCAAAACCCGACAGCCGTGAGCAGTAATTTACCCCAATATCCAAATCCAACAGCATCCCGACGCACAAGCTCGTAAACCACTCCACATTAATCGGACATCTAATCCACATTCGATACACCGCGCCGATTAAAACGGACTGCTCAAGAAATGGCGCCTCGGGTTCCCTCTGGACGAAGGCGCTGGGCGAGGTCTTAGTGAGAGTTGATGGATCGTTCCAGGGGTATTGGGTAAGGGACTGAGAGAGTGAGGAGCGAGGAGGCGGAGGAGGCGGAGGAGGCGGAGGAGGCGGAGGAGGAGGAGGAGGGAAGAGGGAGGAAAGAGGGAGGGGGAGGAAGAAGGGGGAAGAGGAGGAAGAGGAGGGGAAGGGTGAAGAGGAGGGAGAAGGGGGAAGGGGGAAGGGGGAAGAGGGAAGGGGAGGAGGAGGAAAGAGGGAGACGGAGGAAGATGGGGGAAGAGGAGGGGAAGGGGGAATGAAGGAGGAGGAAGAGGGAAGGGGAGGGGAAGGGGTGAAGAGGAGAAAGAGGAGGAGGAGGAGGAGGAGGAGGAGGAGAGAGAGGCGGACGAAGAGGAAGAGAAAGATGAAGATGAAGAGGAAGGGGAGGGATGAAGGGAGAGAGGGAGAATAATAAGGAGAAAATAAAAAAGAGAATAAGGAGAGGAATAAGCAGAAAAAGGAAGAAAGTAGAAAAAGGAAAAAAAGGAGAAGAGAAAGAAAATGAGAAGAAGGTAAAGTAGAGGAGGAGGAGGAGGAGGAGGAGGCGAGAAAAAGAAAAGGAAGACCAAAAAAAGAAAGAGAGGAAATCAGCAGCAATGCGGTATAAGGAGTAAGTTAGAGAAGAAACGGGGGCGTGGAAAAAAAATAGAGAAAACAAAAGGATGTGCCCAATCAAGCCAAGTTACGGGCAAGAGAAAGAGGGAGGAGAGAAGAGAGGGGAAGGAAGAAAGGCACAAGGGACAGGAGGGAAGAGAGACTCAAATACCTCATTACACACGAGACTTGCCTCATACGCAGACTCACCGCCGCTAAAAATACACTTCCTCATCATCAATCTCCGCTGTATTCCATCTCTATTTTGGCAGAGTCTTCCCCGCGTTTTCTTTGCCTCATTTCCCCCATTTCTTAGTTGGTGTCATTCCCTATCTTTCCTTCTTCTTCTTCTTCTTCTTCTTCTTCTTCTTCTTCTTCTTCTTCTTCTTCTTCTTCTTCTTCTTCTTCTTCTTCTTCTTCTTCTTCTTCCTCCTTCAGATTTTTTTTTTCCTTTCTAATTTTTTTCTAGTATGGTAGATGATGGTGGCGATGATGATGATGATGATGATGATGATAATGATGATGATAGTGATGGTTATGATGGTGGTGATGGGATAAGACTTTTGACTTTGACGAGTTTATTGAGACAAGTGATTACGCACATCTCAAAAGGATGAGGTAACATAGGGACAAGAAGGACGAAGATGAAGAGGTGGAAGAGGAAGAAGAGGAGGAGTAGGAGTTATGAGTGGGGTTACGGGTGGCACTGACGGGAGTGTCAATCTCACTTGATCTTACTTTGTATGACAGGGAGAGAAGGGGGGCGGGGGTAATAGTACACTCGGTACAATGTAATTTGTGAAATTATGTAGAGCGAGCACTGCACACACTGACTCTGTCTGTACATCCACAAACAAGCATAACGGGGGATGACACACAGACACAGACAGACAGACAGACAGACAGACAGACAGACAGACAGATACACACACACACACACAATAATAACAGATATAAGAAAAAATAAGAATATGAATAAAAATATAAATAACAATAACGATAATGATGATAACAATAATAACAATGACCATCATTTTGATAACATAAAAAATAGTAATAATAATAGTAATAAACAACACTGAAACAATCAGGCAACAAACAAAAACATCAACTCAACAAAATAAACAGTACCCCCCACCCACCCCAGCCCCCCACCCCAGAAAACTCAATCCCGGCCACGCAAATCAAATAACGCTGTATCCATGGGGGTGAGGGGTGGGGGGGTTGGACGGGAGGAAAGTGGGTGGGGTGAGGTGGGGTGGGGGAAGAGGGCGGGGTGGCGGGGGAGGAGAAAGAGAGGGGCGGGCTGGAGGGGGGGGGGAGGGGGAATTTGGGGAGGGTCGAGAGAGAGAGAGAGAAGGGAGATGGGTGAGGGGCGGAGAGAGGGAGAGGGAAGGAGAAGGAGGAGGGAGGAAGGGAGAGAGAAATATCGTGGAGAATCGAGAACATAGAGAGAAGAGAGACAAAACCCATAAGAGAAGAGAGAGAGACAGAAAATGAACAAAAACAAAGAGAGAGAGAGAAAACAGAAGCGGAAGGAGGAAAGGAGAGAAAAAGGGAGGAAGGAGCCAGGGGGAGAGGAGGGGAGGCAGTACCATGGCGTCTCCTTGGTGACCACGAGTGTTTGTATGGATAAGAATAAGTAGGAGTGTTGACGCATGCTTGTCCTGCTTCGGAAACGTGTGCCGTCATTTGTAATTCTTTCCTTACAACTCTCGGACTCTCTCTCTCTCTCTCTCTCTCTCTCTCTCTCTCTCTCTCTCTCTCTCTCTCTCTCTCTCTCTCTCTCTCTCTCCCTCTTATTCTCCCTCTCCCTCTCCCTCTTATTCTCCCTCTTATTCTCCCTCTCCCTCTCCCTCTCCCCCTCCCTCTTCTCCTTTTCCTTCTCCCTCTCCCTCTCCCTCTCGCATCATCCACCTATACACATATTCATTTCACTCTCTATATTCATCATCCA
>BOPN01002036.1:152500-165000 GCA_017312705.2 Penaeus japonicus | reverse complement strand
GGGGGGGGGGGGGAGAAGAAGGGGAATGATATAAAAAGGAAGGAAGGAGGGAGAAAGGGAGAGGAAGGGAGTGAGGGTGGAGGGTGTGTGTGGAGAGGAGGGGAGCGGGATAGAGATGGGAATGAGAGAGAGAGGGAGGGATGGATAAGAAGGGAGGGAGAGGAGAAGCGAGGGGGGAAGGAGGATGAAAGAGGGGAAGAAGGGAAGGAGGAAACGAGGAAACGAGGAAAAGAGAGAAAGAGAGAAATGGAGAAAGAAAGACAGAGAGAGAGAGAGAGATGAAAGATGAGAGGCGGGGGGAGGAGCAGGGCTTAAGAAGGCAAAAGAAGGGAAGCCTAATTCAGGGTCAAGGGCAGGCCTCAGGAGAGAGCGAGAGGGGGGGGGGGAAGCAGGAGGAGAAGGAGAAGAAGGAGAAGATGGAGAAGAAGGAGGATGATGAGAGAAAAGGAGGAGGAGGAGAGGGTGAGGATGCTGAGATAAAAGGAGGAGGAGGAGGAGGAGAAAAAGGAAGAAGAAAAATGAAGAGGAGTAGGAGGATGACGATGATAGTGATGAGAAGGAGGAAAAAAAAGAGAGGCAGGAGAACGAGGGGAGGATGCCGCAGGCGCCGCAACGGAAGGCCTCGCTGGGCACTGAACTCGCCGAGGGGAAAAAGGCCAGAGAAGCCGATCAAAAGGAAACGGGCCACTTGAGGAGTCAGCGCATCCACCTCCATGGCTGTGTGTGGATGTGGATGTTTGTGGGTGTGGATGTGGATGTGTGGATGTGTGTGTGTGTGAGGATGTGGATGTGTGTGTGTGTGTGTGTGTGTGTGTGTGTGTGTGTGTGTGTGTGTGTGTGTGTGTGTGTGTGTGTGTGTGTGTGTGTGTGTGTGTGTGTGTGTGTGTGTGTGTGTGTGTGTGTGTGTGTGTGTGTGTGTGTGTGTGTGTGTGTGTGTGTGTGTGTGTGTGTGTGTGTGTGTGTGTGTGTGCGTGTGTGTGTGCGTGTGTGTGTGCGTGTGTGTGAGTATGTGTGTGAGCATGTGTGTGTAGGGGGGGTTGACTTTACACCTCCAAGATTTCTTTCTAGGCCTTATATGCCTGTTAAATTCGGAAAGCGTTTTAATCTGAGCCCACGAGAGGGAGCAGCAAGGAAGCCACATACGTTGGGCGGCAGTGGGGGGACTGGGGAAATCGCCGGCTCTCATGTGATAAGGGGGGCGCGGGTGACTTTTGGAATCCGTGGAATTATGCAAACACGCTCACACGCACATATGCAAGGATACACAGATGGACACAAGCACATAGAAACATCAACACATAATCACACATACATATTTTCATACATACATACATATATACGTACATATATACACACTTACACTCACATCAATATTCTTGCAATTGCCATGCATTTGCAGTACGTCTTTCCTACTTTCCAACCCCAACCCCCAACGAGCTCTCTCTCTCTCTCTCTCTCTCTCTCTCTCTCTCTCTCTCTCTCTCTCTCTCTCTCTCTCTCTCTCTCTCTCCCTCTCTCTCTCTCCCTCCCTCTCTCTCCAGCCCAGCTGTGTTGCGGGAGCTTGCACGAGAAGGTTGCTCCAAATTCCGCCGGTTGTTCCTTCCGCACATTTTCCATCTCCCTTCTCTCTTCTCTTTTCTATTTTGCTCTCGCTTTCTCTCTCTCTCTGTCTCTCTTTACATTTCTCTTTCGTTCTACCCCTTGCTTTCTTTCTTTCTTTCTCTGTCTCTCTTAACATTCCTCTCTCTTTCTCTCTTAACCTTTCTCTTTCTCTCTCGCTCTCCTTATCTTTCGGTCTCTCTCAGGGTAAGGAGGGACACAGGAGAGGAAAGAGGAAAGAGGAAGAGGGAAACAGGAAGGTAGGAAGGAGCAGGAAAGATGCGAGAAAAAAAGGGAGGGAGGGAGGGAGGCAGGGAGGGAGAGGGGGGGGAGAGAGAGAGAGAGAGAGAGAGAGAGAGAGAGAGAGAGAGAGAGAGAGAGAGAGAGAGAGAGAGAGAGAGAGAAGTAAAAGGAAGTAAATAATAATAACCATAATAATAAAACGGAATGAAGAAAGAGAAGACGAGTACAACACTGCCAACGTAGAGACGAGACGGTTTAGTGTCAAGAGGTTAAGTACAGGGTACAGCAGTTGGTCACCCTACCCCCACACCTACCTCCACCACAACTCCAAAACCCAGCTGGAGTCCCGCTGCATCGCCCCCCCCCTCCCTTATCCCCACCCTAAGCACAGCTGCCTCGCACCAATGACCGTCATCATCACATCTCCGAACATCACCTAAAATCCCCAGCCAATGTCACCACACCTGCGCTGAAGGACGTTATGATAAGATTATAGTCGCAGACCCTTGTCACGACTGCTTGTCCTTTGCCTGTTGGGGGACGAGCAGTTTGCCTGCTGTGTCCCGTCCGATTGCCTGCTAGTTTGCTTGTCCCCTCATTGCGCTTCTGTCTCTTCGGCTGCTGTGTCCGTCCCCCCGTCCCCTCGCCTGCTGCAACTATCCCCTCGCCTGCTGTATCTAACCCCTCGCCAGCCGTGTTCCTCCGACTGCCTGCTAGATTGCTTGTCCCCTGACTGCGCGTCTTTTTCTTCGGCTGCTGTGTCCGTCCCACCGTCCCCTCGCCTGCTGCAACTATCCATCCCCTCGCCAGCCAGCCGTGTTCTTCCGACTGCCTGCTTGACCGCATGTCCCTGCGGTGTCCCCTCACTTGTGTGCTTGACCGCTCGTGTGCGTGACGCGGCTCGACTCCTTCCTCGCGCTATACACCGGTGTCATATCTCCGCCATCGCCCTCCAAGTGCTTCCCGCCGAGGACTCCCCTCCCCCACCCATCCCATCCCTTCGCCCCCAATCAGTCTCTCGCTCCGTCGTCTCAAAAGCCTTTTTATCTTTTCATTTCTTATCTCTCTCTTCCTCTCCTTTTACATACACATATACATACATACACACAGAAATATATTTTTTTAATTTTTATGTTTATTTTTTTCATTGTTCTACTTATCTCACTAGCTTTCTTCGGCCTATGTTTACGTGTGCCTTGTGTATATATCTACAATATAAACGCAAAACACACTTACATCTACATACACATACACATTGACAAAAAAACACAAACAAACACACACACTACGACCCCCCCACACAAACAACCCCCCCTACCACCACACATACACACACAAACACCCCACCCCCTCCACACACACACAAACACACACACACAGAGTCCTTGAAAAAAAAGAGTCCCAGGTACATTAGTCTGACACAAACTGAGTCAATCTCTGGGGCACGGGTGACGTCATCGGAAGGTCTCACGACGCCGCGCCAAAAATCTGTTACGAAACCTCTCTCGGGATTATGAACGGGAGAGAAGGAAAAAAGCAGAATGGCTGAGTGAGTCACTGAAAGAGAGCGAGGGATAGAGGGAGAGGGAGAGGGAGAGAGTGAGGAGGAGGAGGAGAGGTACCGGGAAGGGTAGGGAGAGGGAGGGAGAGAGGGAGAGGGAGGGAGAGGGAGGGGGAGGGAGAGAGCGAGAGCGAGAGAGAGAATGAGAGCGAGAGCTAGAGAGAGAGAGAGACTGGAATAAAATACCGAACAGACATATGATTGCATTTTATTATCTCCCCCTCCCTCATTCCCTCCCCTCATTAATACCTGCCAGTTTCCCCTCTCAAACAGATTGCCGATTTCCCCACTTCGATCTTCCCGTCGGCTCCCGTGAGATTATACCAATCCTCAATCTCACTATCACGCACTCGCCTCTCTCTATTTCTTTCTCTTTCTCTTTCTCTCTCTCTCTCTCTCTCTCTCTCTCTCTCTCTCTCTCTCTCTCTCTCTCCCCCCCCCCCCCCCCTCCCCCCAGCGCGCTACTCTCATTAATCTCCGGCACCCCTCCCCCTACCCCTCCCCCATCCCCACCACCACGCAAACACACTTTCTTAATATAATACAAAACATCCAGAGTCTTGGAGAGATGAAAGTGCCAACCCTCATGAGACGAGTGAGAAAAGGCTCAAATCCCGACACATTTGCATCTTGTATCGCACCTTCCCGGCCTTACCAGAAATGGGGAGGGGGGGGTATAAGAAGGGGAGCGAGAGTTAAGGAGGGATATAAAAAAGGGAGGAGTACGAGAGTGAAAAAGAGAAAGAAAGGGAGGAAGAGAAGAAGAAAAACAGTAAGAGAGAGAGAGAGAGAGAGAGAGAGAGAGAGAGAGAGAGAGAGAGAGAGAGAGAGAGAGAGAGAGAGAGAGATAGAGAGATAGAGAGATAGAGAGAGAGAAGAGAGAAGAGAGAAGAGAGAAGAGAGAGAGGAGAGCAAGAAAGAGAGAGAGAGAGAGCAAGAAAGAAAGAGAGAGAGAGAGAGAGAGAGAGAGAGAGAGAGAGAGAGAGAGAGAGAGAGAGAGAGAGAGAGAGAGAGAGAGAGAGAAGAGAGAAGAGGGAGAGGAGAGCAAGAAAGAGAGAGAGAGAGAGAGCAAGAAAGAAAGAAAGAGAGAGGTAGCAAAGCGATAAAGAAAGAGAGACAGAAAGAGACGTAGATACAATAACAAAAACCGAGAGAAAACGAAAACAAAAACGGATTCCCCGGCTCGGCGCTGAGATCCCGGCGTCCCCAGGCACAGACGCTCGGAAGCTGCATTGATTAAGACTCGAAAACATTTACTAACAAAGTCTTCACACTCTCTGGCGGTCGCAGAATTTACACTTTCTTACAAAATCCTCACACTTTTTGCGGTTGTAGTAACTCTTCACACACTCGCGATCGTGGAACATACACTCACACTAACTTACTAAATCCTCATACTTTTGCGGTCGCTTTCCAATCACACTTACAAACTCTTTACACTTTCTTGGTCGTAAATTCACACTTACAAAACATTCACACACTCAACGTGCGCCAGATTTACAGGGGGCAGGGGAAAGGAATCGCAAATTATTGCTTTAAGTGCCTTGAATTTATTGATAGTTAAATAATAAAAGCATAATAACTGGCATATTCACAATGCAAGTGTCCTGGTTTTCCCGAGGCACTGATAATAGAGAATATCCTGAATTATTCATAATAACATTAAATTGGCTGTTTTATCTATAATAAAATCACGTGGAAGAGATAGCAACACGACCAATTGCCAAACTCGTACACAAAAACACTAGTAGGAAATGTTGCAAATGGAATGAAAAAAAAATTGACTATAAATAAGTAGATAAATGAATAAATATAAGAATAAAATATATAACATCGACGAATACACGAAACACCTGGCCTACGTTTCATGGCACTGGGGAAGAGAGAGGGAGAGTGAGAGAGAGAGGGGGGGGGAGAGAGAGAAAGAGAGAGAAAGAGAAAGAAAGAGAGAGAGAGAGAGAGAGAGAGAGAGAGAGAGAGAGAGAGAGAGAGAGAGAGAGAGAGAGAGAGCTGATCGGCATAAGCCCCACCGAGGTGATGCAATCTTTAAAGGTCCGGGAACTACACGTGTCCGTTGGCTGCCTACCTTGCCTTAACCTTGGTCAGTCTCTCCTTCTACACTATTACTTAATGGTTCGAAATTTATTCTATATAGGCCTAAAGCGAAAGAAATCAATTTTTGATGAGGGCTAGTTAAAAGTAGACATGGAGGAGGTGGTAGTGGTGGAAAAGGAGGAGGAGGAGGAGGAGGAGATGGAGAAGGAGGAAGAAGAGGAGGAGGAAAAGATGGAGGAGGAGGAGAAGGAAGAGGAGGAGGAGGGAAAAGTGGGGACAGAGGTAGAGGAAAAAAAAGGAGGAGGAGGAGGAGGAAGATGGGGGATAAGAGGGAGAAGAGGGGAACGAGGGAGGAGAAAGAGGATGAGAAGGGACGAGGGGAGACTAAAATGAAGATAAGGCAAGGGACGGCAGGCCGGGAGAAAGGCAGACATCGGCATCCGGGACTCTTGCCAGGGGCGAGGAATGTCAGGTGGTTAACACCCAGGAGAGGAGGGAGGAGGGAGGAGGGGGGAGGGCGAAGGGGAG
Source organism: Penaeus japonicus (assembly GCA_017312705.2). Classification (NCBI taxonomy): domain Eukaryota; kingdom Metazoa; phylum Arthropoda; class Malacostraca; order Decapoda; family Penaeidae; genus Penaeus; species Penaeus japonicus. The sequence continues at coordinate 159,014 of BOPN01002036.1, read as the reverse complement.
AGGGGCACAGCGCACGTTCCCCTCCTTCCCCCATCGCCTCACCCCATCCCCCCGAGGCACCCACGCCGTTATGCTTTGCTGTATTGGAGTCTCCCTTGAGCCTTCATCGCGCACCAGATTCACTGTGACCTTCGACTGCCATCATTATTCACCCCTCCCCCCCTCTTTATTCTCTTCTCTTCTCTTCTCTTCTCTTCTCTTCTCTTCTCTTCTCTCTCTCTCTCCAGCGAAAACCTATATACCAAGTACGCCCGATTCAGAACCACCCAACGCCGAACACCGAATAGCGGTTCTGAATAAGATGAACATAAGGAAAATAACATCAAACGAAGGAAATGTTTCCGATTCACCGCGGACTCCACTCGCGAGTGAAATAAAAGCTGGGTCTACTAACACGAGAGGGGCGCCGGGTCGAGCCACGGGTGTCGGAACCGCTGCACCATTCCGGCTGCCCACTGCAACAGGTTCTTTACGCCCACGCCACCCTCCGAGCCGCCCTCGGTGCCGCCCTGGTGCTCGTCCTGCTCGTGGGCGGCGGGCAGGATCGGGCGGCTGGTGGCGGTGCACGTGCTGTTGCTGGCGTTCAGGACGGCGTTCTTGCTGCTCCGTCTGCTGCTCGAGTTCCTGCTGGAGCGCCTGCTGCTCGACCTGCTCATGGTCAAGCGGGACAGCAGGGACAGAGCTCGGCCGCCTCCTCCTCCTCCTCCTCCTCCACCGCCTCCCCCTCCACCTCCACCTCCACCTCCTCCACTCACGCTGTCATTCATGTTGCTCCCGACGCCCAGGGAGTTCCTCGATCCTCCTGAGACGCGCATATCCTCCCTTCGACGCCCACGCCCACGCACACGCACAACAACACAGCGAGGTCTTTTTCTTTCGCGGGGGCGCTACGTGGCCTCCTCGGGGCGCCGCATCCTCCTAAACTTGGCCTCTATGGCCTTGGGCACGGCCGGGGCCCCCCACATACGCTCCCGTAAACCACTTTTATGAGTCTCAGCCAACGGCAAAGTACGGCGGAGTCGAGGCAGTTTCCGCCGGTGCGCCGAGCCTCGTCGGGCGACAGCGCTTTCGCAGCCACACACTCGATGCCGCACACGAGCACCAAGCCTTTCTCGACAGTCTCTTTCCGAAGGCAGGCACGAGCTCGCTCTCCGCCCCGCTCGAGCAGCAGCCTCCCACACACAGAGGGCAGTTTGACCACACTCCTCGACCGCCGTCCACACTCCACCTCCGCCTTCACTCCACCTGCGGCGACGACACAATGCAGGAGAACACACACTCGGCGGGTTAGCCTCGACGCACAGGTGGGTGTCCTCGCGCTATCGCCCCGACCACCTGAAGCGGCCGTCGATCGCTGCAAGCCTCCCCGTGAGGTTTCGGGAGAGAGAAGGAGGGGGGGGGAGGATGGGGTGTTATTTATGTCTTTTTGAATTCCCTTTTCTTTCGGGATGGAACTATATGACACGCACCTCGGCCAACGATGCACAACACACACTAGAGAGAGAGGGGGAGATAGGGACACTGAACCGCAATGGCCTGGCAGCTCGGGAGGCACTCGACTTGGCACCCTTAATCACTTGTCATCACCTTCACCACCGCCAACACTACTTCGAACCCTCACAACACAACACTGCAACACCACCAGAGGAGAGGAGGATGCGATGGGGGCGAAGGGAGGGGGGCAGGGAGGGGGAGGAGGGAGACACACAGGCCGCAGGGTTGTTACATAACACGAACATCTTGTGTAACGCCCGCCGTTGCTGGTCGGTCGGAAGGACACAAATCAGCCGAGATCTGCCGTGCCCGCTCGCCCACGGACGGTCATCTTCGAGGCATCCCTTTTGGGAAGCGGTTCAAGAAGCGGAGGAGGAGGAGGAGGAGGAGGAGGAGGAGACGGAGATAGAAGAGAGGGGGGGGGGGAGGGGTTAAGGGAAGGAGGAAGGGAGGCAAGGAGAGAGAGAGAAAGCCAAGACGCTTGAACACAGATCTATCCCTCTATCTCTCTTCTGAAGGGGAGGCTCGGCGCGATACACACAGAAGGAGAGACACAAAACGTGATGCCGCGGGAGAGTGTCCTTGGCCGTGCGCTGAGACAAAGCACTTGCGCCGTCGAGCTCTGGCGCCGTCAGTAATTTCGCCGCAGTATAAATTCCTTTTGATTTTCTGCCAGGAAAGCGTGCGGCGGCGGCGGCAGACGAAGGAAGGCGTGAGCGGTCGTGAGTGAGCCCGGGCGGTAGCGACTCACTGGTCTCGCGGGCACAGTGGCACGAGAGGTACTGGCTACCCCATACCCAGTGCCACCTGACCGCCACGCTCCGCCCTCTCTCCTCCCTCCTCTACCCCCCTCCCCCGCACCCCCTCTCCACTTCGTTCTGAAATCCCTCCTGCACTCCCTGATTAAACCCTTTATTGCTGGCTTTAACTGACATAATAGAGGGCAGGGTTGGGTAGGGTAGGGTAGGATAGGGTAGGGGGAGGGAGGGAGGGGGGGAGATAAAGAAGAGGAGGGAGTCCACCAAAAGGCTTTTCATTTTGTACACACAAACACATCACAAACTCTTTCCTTTCCACACAAACAAAAGAGGATAACAAATCTACAGGAGCAAAACAAAAGAAAGAAAGAAAGCGCCATTCATTAATTCCACCGCGAACTAACGTAATTAAAAACGATGAATCACCGGATTGCCATTATGTACGGCAGCCTTCTCCTTCAAACAATATACACAGTGTACAAACATGTTTACGTAGCTAACGTATACACATAACCATACATAATTTCAAAATGAAACACATTGTATGCACGCACGCACGCACACACACACACACACACACACATACACACATATACATACATACATACATATACATACATATACATACATACACACATACACATACACACACACACACACACACACACACACACACACACACACACACACACACACACACACACACACACACACACACACACACACACACACACACACACACACACACACACACACACACACACACACACACACACACACACACACACACACACACACACACACACACACACACACACACACACACACACACAAACACACAGTTATCATGATCTGATACCGAAGACCCACAATATAAGGGTGCGTGAGGGGTATAGGAGATAGATGGAGAGAAAGGGTTGGGAAGGGAAGGGAAGGGAAGGGAAGGGAGGGGAGGGAAGGGAGGGGAGGGGGTGGGGGGGGGGCAGGTATGATAGCATATGTTGAGAAGCGGGATGAAAGTTAGAAGGAGGGGGGAGGGGGGCCGTGTGTATACCTGTATCTCCCGTTTCTTGAAAGATACCTATGTATGGGCGGGCGGAGATGGGAGATAGCGAATTAGGTAGAAGGAAGGGAGAATAGGAGAAAGGGAGGGGAAAGGGAGGGGAGAGAGGCTGAGGAGGAGGAGGAGGAGGAGGAGGAGGAGGAGGAGGAGGATGGAGGAGGATGGTGGAGGAGGAGGAGGAAGAGGTGGTGGTGTAGAGGAGGAGGAGAAGGAGGAAAAAGTGGTGGTGGTGTAGAAGATGAAAAAAGTATATAAATAAATGACAGAATTTCCAAACTAACTATTCCAAAGGTCAAAAGATCAAGTCACCCAAAAATTTAACCACAGTAGATGATTGACAAAAAAAACATCATAAGAAAACAAATGTAACCAATTACTCAATTCAAGAAAATACAACAAGATACAAAACAAACAACACTATCGACGAAAATCAGGAAAAAGAGTGATAAAATACGATCACGTGTTAGTGGGTAGACAGAGGTCACATGAGGGGGGGGGGGGGGGGGGGGGGGAAGAAGAGGAAGAAGAGGGAGGTAGGTAGGAGGGAAGGAGGGAAGGAGGGAGGGAGGGGGAAGGGGGGGTAGGGGGGAGGGTAAAGGCGCGTGAGTCATCCTGTTCGAAGATTGACTTACATTTCAGTCAAACCGATCTCCATCTCGGTGCTGGCCTTGTCTGTTTTTCCCCTTCTCGTCCCTTCTCTGCTCGCAGTGTCGAGTGTCGCGAACCGGACTCCCAACCCTCGTCCACACCTCCTCTCTCTCTCTCTCTCTCTCTCTCTCTCTCTCTCTCTCTCTCTCTCTCTCTCTCTCTCTCTCTCTCTCTCTTCCTCCCTTTCTTTCTCTCTTCCTCCCTCTCTCTCTTCCTCTCTATCTCCCTCCTTCTCTTCCTCTCTATCTCCCTCCCTCTCTTCCTCTCTATCTCCCTCTCTTCCTCTCTATCTCCCTCCCTCTCTTCCTCTCTATCTCCCTCCCTATCTTCCTCTCTATCTCCCTCCCTCTCTTCTTCACTTTCTCTCCCTCTCCTCTATCCACCCCCCCCTCCCGGTAAAAGTATCCTACGGACTACGAGAGACCTTCGCAGGAGGGACTCAGCCGTGGCTCGAGGATCCCCAGTCCTTATCTCGCAAGGCCGAGACGCTGGGATTAAGAAAAATAATTGCACATCTCGTTCTTATCTATACCCTAGTCCTCGCCCTCCTCCTCCTCGTCCTAATCTCCTTCTCCTTCTTCTCCCCTTTTTTTTCTTTCTTCTTCTCCTTCTCCTTCTCCTTCTCCTTCTCCTTCTCCTTCTCCTTCTCCTTCTCCTTCTCCTTCTCCTTCTCCTTCTCCTTCTCCTTCTCCTTCTCCTTCTCCTTCTCCTTCTCCTTCTCCTTCTCCTTCTCCTTCTCCTTCTCTTCTTCTTCTTCTTCTTCTTCTTCTTCTTCTTCTTCTTCTTCTTCTTCTTCCTCCTCTTCTTCTTCTTCTTCTTCTTCTTCTTCCTCCTCCTCCTCAGTCTGCTGCACTTCCACCCTTTCTCCTTCCAATCCCTCCTATCTTATTCCCTAACCAGGCCTTGCATACCAGGGTTGCCGAACGTTCTACAGAGCGTTCCAAATGAATGAAGAACGTCCCTCATGCATGATGACATGCACGTTCTTACCCCCCTGATGAATGTGACGTCATTGTCTCTAAAAATAACAGGTCAGTGAACTTCATACGTAGGTGTAATCTCCACCACCCCCCCTCACATCCCCCATTTCTATCTCCTTCCTACCCCATCCCCCATCCCCCACCGCCCCCCTCCTCCCTTCTCCCTCCCCTTCCTTCCTTGGCTCTGTCTGGGAAGGAAGGGAGTGTCGACAGTCATAAACGAAAATTAGATGATCAAACTAAATACAAGAGCGAAGCAAAATAAGCGAAAGACAGGGAGGAAGAGAAGGAAGGAGAGGGGGAAGGATGGGGGAAGGAGAGGGGGAAGGAGAGGGGGAAGGAGAGGGGGAAGGCAGGGAGAGAATTTAAGAGTTCTAGTGGGGAAGAGTGGGGCGAAAGGGGAAAGAGAAGGAAGGGAAAGGAGAGGACAGGAAAGAGGGTGTATAGAGATAGAGTAGAGAAGAGAAAAGAAAAGAAAAGAAGAGAAGAGAAGAGAAGATACGAGGAAAGAAAGAAAGAGAGAAAGAAGGAAAGAGAGAGAGAGAGAGAGAGAGAGAGAGAGAGAGAGAGAGAGAGAGAGAGAGAGAGAGAGAGAGAGAGAGAGAGAGAGAGAGAGAGAGAGAGAGAGGGAAAAAATCATAGGACCCCTAAAACTAAGAAAAAAAAGTCACTCTAAACACAACAAGATGAAAAAAAAAAAGAAATACCGAAACAACCGAACTTAATCAAAGGACCCAAAAATAAGACAAAAAAAAGGAACTCAACTTTGTATTTCTCAAAGACATTCCAACACGGAACGCCGAAGTGGAAAGAATTGTCAACAACAACAAAGTTCAAACACGACAGCACAAACCAATAAAAAACAACAACAACAATAACAAAACGAAGGCTTCCACCCCAACCCTTACAAACCCCCCTCCCCCCAAAAAAAAAATCATAGTATTTATTAAGATTGAAATAAATAACAAGGAAACAAAATAAATGAACGAATTCCCTGCAGTAGCATCAACGTCCACTCATTGCAGGCGATGATGCAACGCAAGAACCGGATGTAACAACAAGGGGAGAAGAAGGATAAAGAGAAGGGCGGAGGAGGAGGAAGAGGAGGAGGAGGAAGAAAATGGAATGAGAACATGAAAGAAGTGGAAGCACAGGATGAGGAGGTGGTGAAAATAAGAAGAAAAAGAAGAAAAAGAAGAAAAAAGAGGAGAAGGAGAGAGAGAAGGAGAAGGAGAAAGAGAAGACAGAAAAAATAATATTAACAAGGACATGAATAAAAAAGAAAAAAAGAAAGAATATAATATGGATACGGGGGTGAGGGGTGAGAATGAGAGCAAACCATCCTTCAAGAGGGACTTCAGATACGATAAAAATAAAAATAAAGAAAAGCGAGACTAAAAATCTCAAACCAAACTACGGAACTTAAACACCCTCTCTCGCTTCTCGCCCCCCCCCTCCCCTCCCCTTTCCCTCACTCGGAACAAAGGGGGCAGTCAGAGGTCAAGAAGGAGAGGAGGGAGAGGCGTTGGAGGATGAATAGGAGGAGGAGCAGATGGATGACGACGATGACG
>BOPN01002036.1:145000-147500 GCA_017312705.2 Penaeus japonicus | reverse complement strand
AAAGAAAGAGAGAGGGAGAGAAAGGAAGAGAGAGAGGGAAAGAAAGAGAGAAAGAGAAAGATAGACAGAGAGAGAGAAAGGGTTAGAGAGAGAGAGAGAGAGAGAGAGAGAGAGAGAGAGAGAGAGAGAGAGAGAGAGAGAGAGAGAGAGAGAGAGAGAGAGAGAGAGAGAGAGAGAGAGAGAGAGAGAGAGAGAGAGAGAGAGAGAGAGAGAGAGAGAGAGAGAGAGAGAGAGAGAGAGAGAGAGAGAGAGAGAGAGAGAGAGAGAGAGGGAGAAGGAAAGAAAGAAAGAAAGAGAGAGGGAGAAAGAAAGAGAGAGAGAGAGGGAGAAAGAAAGAGAGAGAGAGGGAGAAAGAGAGAGAGATAGAGAGAGATAGAGAGTGAGAGAGATTGCCTCAGTTACGCAAATATTTCATGCAAACATTTGGGGAGAAAAACTGTGAGTCAACTGCATTAGCAAAATGGACTTGGTTGAAATACGCTTGAGCATCGCTAACATATGCTAAAAAGCCACGCCCAAAAATGTCATGACATGCATGACTCACGGGAGGAGATTGCGACAAATATCAGATTAATCACATTTTAAAAAATCAATAAAATAAAATACGACACTAAAATATACGAAATAAACTCATACATAAAATAATTAGATATGAAAATAATGGTAAAAAATTCCAGATTTACAAAATATGAATAAGAGGAAAAAATCTTTATTCTTAATTCTGGTTAAAAAAAAATACAAAAGATAACCTACAAACAGGAAAGGGAACAACAAAAACAAGAGGAAACAAGTGCTTTTATAAAACACACAAACACACACACAAACTTCTCCCCTGCATGACTCACTCACCATCGCCTGCCTGTGCCATGCGTCTGCCTGGCACTCTCTCGGTCCAGTGCCATTTATATTATGGTTATTTATTTCGTTCCTTACTGAGGGACCTTATATAAATAAACAGCCACGCGCAAGTTGTCAGGCAAAGCTGTGCAAAAATAATGCCTGAATAACGACAGTTTTGGTGGTAACAATAATAACGAAATGAACAACAGTGATAATAAAACTAACAATGATGATGATGATGATGATGATGATGATGATGATGATGATATAATGATAATAATAGTAATGGTAATAATAATAATAATAATAATAATAATAATAATAATAATAATAATAATAATAATAATAATAATAATAATAAAATAAAAAGACAACAACAATACTACTACTAACAATAATAGTAATAATAAAGAGTAGTTGTTGCTGTTGTAGTAGTAGTAGTAGTAGTAGTAGTAGTAGTAGTAGTAGTAGTAGTAGTAGTAGTAGTAGTAGTAGTACTACTACTACAACTACTACTACTAATAACAATGACAATAATAACAATAACAATAATAATAATAATAAGAAAAAATTATAACAAGAACAATGATGATAATAGCAATAACAGTAGCTATAATCATAACAGTAAAAATGAAACTAATAACAAAAAGAATGTGAATAATAATAAAAACAACAACAATAACGATAACAATAATCACAACAATGACAATATCAAGACCATAAAACTCAAACCCAATTACAAACACACAACCTCATGTATCCCACTCCCCTTTGCAGACATACTCCTGATAAAAATCGAATTCAGTAACACCTATTACCCTATGCCCCCCACCTCCACCCATCCCCCTTCCCCTCGGACTCGCTATGTTGACAGAGTGCACCTCAAGGTTTCACAACACGAACACACACACTCAAACAACATGGGCTCGAATTTCTGCACTCTCTCTCTCTCTCTCTCTCTCTCTCTCTCTCTCTCTCTCTCTCTCTCTATATATATATATATATATACATATATATATATAATCTATTTATCTATTATCTATCTATCTATCTATCTCTCCTTCTCTCTCTCACCGTTAAGTTTGCAAGAATATCGGATGGTTAAACAGAGAGAGAGAGAGAGAGAGAGAGAGAGAGAGAGAGAGAGAGAGAGAGAGAGAGAGAGAGAGAGAGAGAGAGAGAGAGAGAGAGAGAGAGAGAGAGAGAGAGAGAGAGAGAGAGAGGGTGGGAGTATTAATGTGCTAACATGTGTAACTCGTGACTTCGTGACTGCTCTTGGACACGAGAACCACCTCCATGTACGTGACCCAAAGCTAAACAACGACCCCCCCGAAGACTACACTTTCAATAAACCTGCCCCCCCCAACCCCAACCCCCAACCCCCCCGCGTCCAACCATTTTACCTTCACATAAAACCTAAACATTCAGCCTCTGACACTTCTCTGTACGCCACCATGAGTTTAAACGATCTTGGCACCTCGCAAGGTTCTCTCTCTCTCTCTCTCTCTCTCTCTCTCTCTCTCTCTCTCTCTCTCTCTCTCTCTCTCTCTGACGCTCGGGCGATAAAGAAGACGGAGAGCCTTATTACCTGTCCTTTTCCATCGTAGTTAAACATGTTTAGCGGAGAATTAACTTGACTCTTATATAAAGTATCTAGACA